>JBAPLH010001850.1:0-201903 GCA_037897445.1 Ceriops zippeliana | reverse complement strand
ATTCAACTTCGTTTGTATTTTTTGCTAACGTGAAGTTGTTTAATCCCGAAATAATAAGGCTTCCCTATCATCAAAAGCTTATTAGGCTCCCCTTGTCGTTACAAGTACTATTTTCCATGCAATGACTATGAAATTATCTTTTTTATCATTATTAACTACTATATTCATTATAAAAACAATTCCCATGAACCTTCAATGACATCAATTCATTCAATTGCAACAAACAATGGAGTCCTCCATCTTGATTTGCTTTTCTTATTGATAATAATTGGTTGAGTTCTAAAATAAAGAGTACCTCCCATCATTTCTATTTAGCAGGGCTCCTCTTTTGGTTCCAAGCACACATTTTGGTACATTGGTAATGAAATTGACATAATGGCCAAACAACCTTGTATAGTAATCAAATCAAGCAAATCTAAACACCATTGAAACTCTTAATCTGCTACCTTCCATCAACCAAAGCAGTCATTCATCTTGGTTTGCATTTCTTGCTAATGTGAAGTTGTTTAATCCCTAAATAATAAGACTTCTTTGTCACCTCGAGCTAATTAGGTTCAACTCTTCGTTTCAAGGACTATTTTTCGGGCAAGTACTATGAAATTATCTTTTGAATCTTTGTTAACTACTATATTCATTCTACAAACAATGCCCATGAACCATCTATGACATGAATTCATTCAATTCCAAAAAACAATGGAGTCCTCCCTCTTGATTTGCATTTCTTATTGATAATAATTGGTTGAGTTCCAAAATAAAGAGTACCTCCCATCAATTCTAGTTAGCAGGGCTTCTCTTTTGGTTCCAAGCACCAATTTTGATACATTGATGATGAAATCCACATATATGGCAAAACAACCTAGTATAATAATTAAATCAAGCAAATCTAAACCCCATTGAATCTCTAAATTTGGTAACATCCGTCAGCCAATGCAGTCATTCAACTTCGTTTGTATTTTTTGCTAACGTGAAGTTGTTTAATCCCGAAATAATAAGGCTTCCCTATCATCAAAAGCTTATTAGGCTCCCCTTGTCGTTACAAGTACTATTTTCCATGCAATGACTATGAAATTATCTTTTTTATCATTATTAACTACTATATTCATTATAAAAACAATTCCCATGAACCTTCAATGACATCAATTCATTCAATTGCAACAAACAATGGAGTCCTCCATCTTGATTTGCTTTTCTTATTGATAATAATTGGTTGAGTTCTAAAATAAAGAGTACCTCCCATCATTTCTATTTAGCAGGGCTCCTCTTTTGGTTCCAAGCACACATTTTGGTACATTGGTAATGAAATTGACATAATGGCCAAACAACCTTGTATAGTAATCAAATCAAGCAAATCTAAACCCCATTGAAACTCTTAATCTGCTAACTTCCATCAACGAAAGCAGCCATTCATCTTGGTTTGCATTTGTTGCTAAAATGAATTTGTTTAATCCCTAAGTAATAAGACCTCCTTGTCACCTCAAGCTAATTAGGTACAACTCGACGTTAGAAGGACTATTTTTCATGCAATGACTATGAAATTATCTTTTGTATCTTTGTTAACTACTATATCCATTCTAAAAACAATGCCCACGAACCTTCTATGACATGAATTCATTCAATTCCAACGAACAATGGAGTCCTCCCTCTTGATTTGCATTTCTTATTGATAATAATTGGTTGAGTTCCAAAATAAAGAGTACCTCCTATCATTTCAAGTTAGCAGGGCTCCTCTTCTGGTTCCAAGCTCACATTTTGATACATTGACGATGAAATTGACATATGTGGCAAAACAACCTAGTAAAGTAATTAGATCAAGCAAATCTAATCACCATTGAAACTCTAAATCTGCTAACTTCCATTAGCCAAAGCAGTGATTTATCTTGGTTTGCATTTCTTACTAATGTGAAGTTGTTTAATCACTAAATAATAAGACTTTCTTATCACCTTAAGCTAATTAGGCTCCGCTTGACATTACTAGGACTATTTTCATCCACTTACTATGAAAGTATCTTTTGTATCTTTATTAACTACTATATTTGTTCTAACAACAATGCGCAAGAACCTTCTAAGACATGAATTGATTCAATTCCAACAAACAATGGAGCTTTTTTTCTTGATTTGCATTTTCTATTGATAATAATTGGTTGAGTTCTAAAATAAAGAGTACGTCCCATCATTTCCTGTTAGCAGTGCTCCTCTTTTGGTTCCAAGCACACATTTTGGTACATTGATAATGAAATTGACATAATGGCCAAACAACCTTGTATAGTAATCAAATCAAGCAAATCTAAACCCCATTGAAACTCTTAATCTGCTAACTTCCATCAACCAAAGTAGCCAATCATCTTGGTTTGCATTTGTTGCTCAAATTAATTTGTTTAATCCCTAACTAATAAGACTTTCTTGTCACCTCATGCTGGTGATTAGGTTTGACTCATCATTTCAAGGACTACTTTTTATGCAATGACTATGAAATTATCTTTTGTATGTTTGTTAACTACTATATTGATTCTAAAAACAATGCCCATGAACCTTTTATGACATGAATTCATTCAAACAATAAAGTCCTCCATCTTGATTTGCTTTTCTTATTGATAATAATTGGTTGAGTTCCAAAATAAAGAGTACCTCCCATCATTTCTAGTTAGCAAGGCTGCTCATTTCATTGCAAGCACACATTTTGATACATTGATGATGAAATTGACATATGTGGCAAAACAACCTAGTATAGTAATTAAATCAAGCAAATCTAAACACCATTGAAACTCTTAATCTGCTACCTTCCATCAACCAAAGCAGTCATTCATCTTGGTTTGCATTTCTTGCTAATGTGAAGTTGTTTAATCCCTAAATAATAAGACTTCCTTGTCACCTCAAGCTAATTGTGTTCAACTCTTCGTTTCAAGGACTATTTTTCGTGCAATTACTATGAAATTATCTTTTGTACTTTGTTAACTACTATATTCATTCTAAAAACAATGCCCATGAACCATCTATGACATGAATTCATTCAATTAAAACAAACAATGGAGTCCTCCCTCTTGATTTGCATTTTTTATTAATAATAATTGGTTGAATTCCAAAATAACGAGTACCTCCCACCATTTCCAGTTAGCAGGGCTCCTCTTTTGGTTCTAGGCACACATTTTGATACATCGATGATGATATTCACATATGTGGCAAAACAACCTTGTATAGTAATTAAATGAAGCAAATCTAAACCCCATTGAAACTCTTAATCTGCTACCTTCCATCAACCAATGCAGTCATTCAACTTGGTTTGCATTTCTTGCTATGCGAAGTTGTTTAATCCCTAAATAATAATACTTTCTTATCACTTCAAGCTAATGACGCTCCCCTCATCGTTACAAGTACTACTTTTCATGCAATGACTAGGAAATTATCTTTTGTATCTTTATTAACTACTATATTTATTATAAAAACAATGCCCATGAACCTTCAATGACATCAATTCATTTATTTCCAACAAACAATAAAGTCCTCCATCTTCACTTGCTTTTCTTATTGATAATAATTGGTTGAGTTCCAAAATAAAAAGTACCTCCCATCATTTCTAGTTTGCAGGGGTCCACTTTTGGTTCCAAGCACACATTTTGATACATTGATGATGAAATTGGCATATGTGGCAAAACAACCTAGTAAAGTAATTAGATCAAGCAAATCTAATCACCATTGAAACTCTAAATCTGCTAACTTCCATTAGCCAATGCAGTGAGTTATCTTTGTTTGCATTTCTTACTAATGTGAAGTTGTTTAATCCCTAAATAATAAGACTTTCTTATCACCTTAAGCTAATTAGGCTCTGCTCATCATTAGAAGGGCTATATTTCAAGCAATTACTATGAAATTATCTTTTCTATCTTTATTAGCTACTATATCCATTCTAAAAACAATGCCTAGGAACATTCTATGACATCACTTCATTCAATTCCAACAAACAATGGAGTCCTCCATCTTGATTTGCATTTTGGATTGATAATAATTGATTGAGTTCCAAAATAAAGAGTACCTCCCACAATTTCTTGTTAGCAAGGGTCCTCTTTTGTTCCAAGCACACATTTTGGTACATTGATAATGAAATCAAGAGAATCTAAACACCATTGAAACTCTTAATCTGCTAATTTCCACCAACCAAAGCAGTCATTCATCTTGGTTTGCATTTGTTGCTAATATTAATTTGTTTATTCCCTAAATAATAAGACTTTCTTGTCACCTCATGCTGATTAGGTTCAACTCATCGTTACAAGGACTATTTCTCATGCAATGACTATAAAATTATCTTTTGTATCTTTGTTAACTACTATATTCATTCTAAAAAGAATGCCCATGAACCTTCTATGACATGAATTCATTCAATTCCAAAAAACAATGGAGTCCTCCCTCTTGATTTGCATTTCTTATTGATAATAATTGGTTGAGTTAAAAAATAAAGAGTACCTCCCATCATTTCTAGATAGTAGGGCTCCCCTTTCGGTTCCAAGCACACATTTTGATACATTGATGATGAAATCCACATAGGTGGCAAAACAACATAGTATAGTAATTAAATCAAGCAAATCGAAACACCATTGAAACTCTAAATCTACTAACTTCCATTAGCCAAAGTAGTCATTCATCTTGGTTTGCCTTTCTTACTAATGTGAAGTTGTTTAGTCTTTAAATTATAAGACTTTCTTATCATCTTAAGCTAATTAGGCTCCACTCGTCGTTATGAGGACTATATTTCACGCAATTACTATGAAACTATCTTTTATATCTTTGTTAACTACTATATTCATTCTAAAAACAATGCCCATGAACCTTGTATGACATGAATTCACTCAATTCCAACAAACAATGGAGTCCTCCTTCTTGATTTGCTTTTTTTATTGTTAATAATTGGTTGAGTTCCAAAATAAAGTGTACCCCCCATGATTTCTAGTTAGCAGGGCTCCTCTTATGATTCCAAGCACACATTTTGATACATTGATAATAAAATTGACGTATAGGGCAAAACAACCAAGTATAGTAATTAAATCAAGCAATTCTAAACACCCTTGAAACTCTTAATCTGCTAACTTCCATCAGCCAAAGCAGTCATTCATCTTTGTTTGTATTTCTCGCTAATGTGAAGTTGTTTAATCCCTAAATAATAAGACCTTCTTGTCACCTTAAGCTAATTAGGTTAGGCTCGCCATTACAAGGACTATTTTTCATGCAATGACTATGAAATTATCTTTTGAATCTTTGTTAAATACTATATTCATTCTAAATATAATGCCCATGAACCTTCTATGACATGAATTCATTCAATTCCAACAAACAATGGAGTCCTCCTTCTTGATTTGCATTTTTATTGTTAATAATTGGTTGAGTTCCAAAATAAAGTGTACCCCCCATCATTTCAAGTTAGTAGGTCTTTTCTTAAGGTTCCTAGCACACATTTTGATACATTGATAATAAAATTGACATATGTGGCAAAACAACCATGTATAGTAATTAAATCAAGCAATTCCAAACACTATTGAAACTCTTAATCTGCTAACTTCCATCAGCAAAAGCAGTCATTCATCTTGGTTTGTATTTCTTACTAATGTGAAGTTGTTTAATCCCTAAATAATAAGACTTTCTTGTCACCTCATGCTGATTAGGTTAGACTCATTGTTACAAGGACTATTTTTCATGCAATGACTACAAAATTATCTTTTGTATATTTGTTAACTACTATATTCATTCTAAAAACAATGCCTATGAAGCTTCTATGACATGAATTCATTCAATTAAAACAAACAATGGAGTCCTCCCTCTTGATTTGCATTTCTTATTAATAATAATTGGTTGAATTCGAAAATAAAGAGTTATCAGGGCTCCAAAATAAATAATAATTTCTTATTAATAATAATCATTTCTAGTTAGCAGGGCTCCTCTTTTGGTTCCAAGCACACATTTTGATATATCGATGATGATATTCACATATGTGGCAAAACAACCTACTATAGTAATTAAATGAAGCAAATCTAAACCCCATTGAAACTCTAGATCTGGTAACATCCATCAGCCAATGCAGTCATTCAACTTGGTTTGCATTTCTTGCTATGTGAAGTTGTTTAATCCCTAAATAATAATACTTTCTTATCACCTCAAGCTAATAAGGCTCCCCTCATCGTTACAAGTACTACTTTTCATGCAATGACTAGGAAATTATCTTTTGTATCTTTATTAACTACTATATTCATTATAAAAACAATGCCCATGAACCGTCAATGACATCAATTCATTTATTTCCAACAAACAATAAACTCCTCCATCTTCATTTGCTTTTCTTATTGATAATAATTGGTTTGAGTTCCAAAATAAAGAGTACCTCGCATCATTTCTAGTTTGCAGGGCGCCTCTTTTGGTTCCAAGCACACATTTTGATACATTGATGATGAAATTGACATATGTGGCAAAACAACCCAGTAAAATAATTAGATCAAGCAAATCTAATCGCCATTGAAACTCTAAATCTGCTAACTTCCATTAGCCAATGCAGTGATTCATTGGTTTGCATTTCTTACTAATGTGAAGTTGTTTAATCCTTAAATAATAAGACTTTCTTATCACCTTAAGCTAATTAGGCTCCGCTCATCATTAGAAGGGCTATATTTCATGCAATTACTGTGAAATTATCTTTTTTATCTTTATTAGCTACTATATCCATTCTAAAAACAATGCCTAGAAACATTCTATGACATCAATTCATTCAATTCCAACAAACAATGGAGTCCTCCATCTTGATTTGCATTTTGGATTGATAATAAGTGGTTGAGTTCCAAAATAAAGAGTACCTCCCATCATTTCTTGTTAGCAAGGCTCCTCTTTTGGTTCCAAGCACACATTTTGATACATTGATAATGAAATTGACATATATGGCAAAACAACCTATTATAGTAATTAAATCAAGCAAACATTAACACCATTGAAACTCTTAATATGATAACTTCCATTAGCCAAAGCAGTCATTCATCTTGTTTTGCATTTCTTGCCAATGTGAAGTTGTTTCATCCCTAAATAATAAGACTTTCTTGTCACCTTATGCTAATTAGGTTCAACTCGTCGTTACAAGGATTATTTTTCATGCAATGACTGTGAAATTATCTTTTGTTTCTTTGTTAAATACTATATTTATTCTAAAAATAATGCCCATGAACCTTCTATGACATGAATTCATCCAATTCCAACAAACAATGGAGTCATCCCTCTTGATTTTCATTTCTTATTGATAATAGTTGTTTGATTTCCAAAATAAAGAGTACCTCCCATCATTTCTAGTTAGCAGGGCTCTCCTTTTGGTTCCAAGCACACATTTTGATACATTGATACTAAAATTGACATATGTGGCAAAACAACCTATTATAGTAATTAAATCAAGCAAACATTAACACCATTGAAACTCTTAATATCATAACTTCCATTAGCCAAAGCAGTCATTCATCTTGTTTTGCATTTCTTGCTAATGTGAAGTTGTTTAATCCCTAAGTAATAATACTTTCTTATCACCCCAAGCCAATTAGGCTTCCCTCGTCGTTACAAGTACTATTTTTCATGCAAAGACTGAAATTATCTTTTGTATCATTATTAACTACCATATTGATTATAAAAACAATGCCATGAACCTTCAATGACATCAATTCATTCAATTCCAACAAGCAATAGAGTCCCCCATCTTGATTTCCATTTCTTATTGATAATAATTTATTGAGTTCCAAAATAATGAGTACCTCCCATCATTTCAAGTTAGCAGGGCTCCTCTTTTGGTTCCATGCACACATTTTGATACATTAATGATGGAATTGACATATGTGGCAAAACAACCTAGTATTGTATTTAGATCAAGCAAATCTAAACACCGTTGAAACACTTAATCTACTAACTTCCATTAGCCAAAGCAGTCATTCATCTTGGATTGCACTTCTTACTAATGTGAAGTTGTTTAATTCGTAAATAATAAGACTTTGTTTTTACCTTAAGCTAATTAGGCTCCGCTTGACGTTACAAGGACTATATTTCATGCAATGACTATGAAATTATCTTTTGTATCTTTATTAACTACTATATTCATTCTAAAAACAATGCCTAAGAACCTTCTATGACTTGAATTTATTCAATTTCAGCAAACAATGGAGTCCTCCTTCTTGATTTGCATTTCTTATTGATAATAACTTGTTGAGTTCCAAAGTAAAGAGTACCTCCCATCATTTTTAGTTAGCAGGGCTCCTCTTTTGGTTCCAAGCACACATTTTGATACATTGATACTGAAATTGACATATGTGGCAAAACAACCTATTATAGTAATTAAATCAAGCAAACATTAACACCATTGAAACTCTTAATACGATAACTTCCATTAGCCAAACCAGTCATTCATCTTGGTTTGCATTTCTTGCTAATGTGAGGTTATTTAATCTCTAAGTAATAATACTTTCTTATCACCTCAAGCTAATTAGGCTCCCCTCGTCATTACAAGTACTATTTTTCATGCAATAACTATGAAATTATCTTTTGTATCAGTATTAACTACTATATTCATTATAAAAACAATGCCCATGAACCTTTAATGATAAGAAATTGGTTGAGTTCCAAAATAACGAGTACCTCCCATCATTTCTGGTTACCAGGGCTCTTTTCTGGCTTCCAAGCACACATTTTGATACATTGATAATGAAATTGACATATGGGGCAAAACAACCTATTGTAGTAATTAAATCATGCAAGTATAAACACCATTGACACTCTTAATCTGTTAACATCCATTAGCCAATGTAGTCATTCATCTTGGTTTGCATTTCTTACTAATGAGAAGTTGTTTAATAACTAAATAATAAGACTTTCTTATCACCTTAAGCTAATTAGGCTTCGCTCGTCATTAGAAGGACTATATTTCATGCAATCACTACAAAATTATCTTTTGTATCTTTATTAGCTACTATATTCATTCTAAAAACAATGCCCACGAACCCTCAAAGACATGAATTCAGTCAATTCCAACGAACAATGGAGTCCTCCATCTTGATTTGCATTTTTTATTTATAATAATTGGTTGAGTTCCAAAATAAAGAGTACTTCCCATCATTTCTTGTTAGCAGGGCTCCTCTTTTGGTTCCAAGCACACATTTTGATACATTGATAATGAAACTGACATATATCGCAAAACAACCTAATATAGTAATTAAATCAAGCAATTGTAAACACCATTGAAACTCTTAATCTACTAACTTCCATCAATCAAACCAGTCATTCATCTTGTTTTGCATTTCTTGCTAATGTAAAGTTGTTTAATCCCTGAATAATAAAACTTTATTGTCACCTCAAGCTAATTAGGTTCGACTCATCTTTACAAGGACTATATTTCATGCAATGACTGTGAAATTATCTTTTGTATCTTTGTTAACTACTATATTTATTTTAAAAATAATGCCCATGAACCTTCTATGACATGAATTCATCCAATTCCAACAAACAATGGAGTCCTCCCAATTCATTTGCTTTTCTTATTGATAATAATTGGTTGATTTCCAAAATAAAGAGTACCTCCCATCATTTGTTGTTAGCAGGGCTCCTCTTTTGGTTCCAAGCACACATTTTGATACATTGATAATGAAATTGACATATAAGGCAAAACAACCTAGTATAGTAATGAAATAATGCAAATCTAAACACCATTGAAACTCTTAATCTGCTAACTTCCATCAGCCAAAGCAGTCATTCATCTTGGTTTGCATTTCTTGCTAATGTGAAGTTGTTTAATCCCTAAATAATAAAACTTTCTTGTTACCTCATGCTAATTACACTCCGCTCGATGTTACAAGGACCATATTCATTCTAAAAACAATGCCCTGAAACCTTCTATGACTTGAACTCATTCACTTCCAACAAACAATGGAGTCCTCCTTCTTGATTTGCATTTCTTTTTTATAATAATTGGTTGAGTTCCAAAATAAAGAGTACCTCCCATCATTTCTAGTTAGCAGCACTCTTCTTTGGCTTCCAAGAACACATAGTGATACATTGATAACGAAATTGACATATGTTGCAAAACAACCTATTATAGTAAATAAATCATGCAAATCTAAACACCATTGAAATTCTTAATCTGCTAACTTCCATTAGCCAACGTAGTCATTCATCTTGGTTTGCATTTCTTACTAATGTCAAATTGATCAATAACTAAATAATAAGACTTTCTTATCACCTTAAGCTAATTAGGCTCCGCTCGTCATTACAAGGATTATATTTCATGCAATCACTATGAAATTATCTTTTGTATCTTTATTAACTACTATATTCATTCTAAAAGCAATGCCCAAGAACCTTCAATGACCTGAATTCATTCGATTCCAACGAGCAATAAAGTCCTCCATCTTGATTTGCATTTTCTATTGACAATAATTGGTTGAGTTCCAAAATAAAGAGTACCTCCCATCATTTCTTCTTAGCAGGGCTACTCTTTTGGTTCCAAGCACACATTTTGATACATTGATCATAGAATTGACATATGTGGCAAAACAACCTAGTATAGTAATTAAATCAAGCAAACCTTAACACCATTGAAACACTTATTCTGCTGACTTCCATTAGCCAAACCAGTGATTCATCTTGGTTTGCATTTCTTGCTAATGTGAAGTTGTTTGATCCCTAAGTAATAATACTTTCTTATCACCTCAAGCTAATTAGGCTCCCCTTGTCGTTACAAGTACTATTTTTCATGCAATGACTATGAAATGATCTTTTGCATCATTATTAACTACTATATTCATTATAAAAACAATGCCCATGAACCTTCAATGACATCAATTCATTCCATTCCAACAAACAATGGAGTCCCCCATCTTGATTTCCATTTCTTATTGATAATAATTTGTTCAGTTCCAACAAAATGAGTACCTCCCATCATTTCTAGTTAGTAGGGCTCTTCTTTTGGTTCCAAGCACACATTTTGCTACATTGATAATAAAATTGACATATGTGGCAAAACATCCAAGTATAGTAAGTAAATCAAGCAATTCTAAACACCATTTAAACTCTTAATCTTCTAGCTTCCTTTAGCCAAAGTAGTCATTCATCTTGGTTTGCATTTCTTGCTAATTTGAAGTTGTTTAATCCCTAAATAATAAGACTTTCTTTCTGCCTCAAGCTAATTAGGTACAACTCGTCATTTCAAGGACTATTTTTCATGCAATGACTATGAAATTATCTTTTGTACCTTTGTTAACTACTATATTCAATTAAAAGCAATGCCCCTGAACCTTTTATCAATTGAATTCATTCAATTCCAACAAAAAATGGAGTCATCCGTCTTGAGTTGCATTTCTGTTTGATAAGAATTGGTTGATTTCCAAAATAAAGAGTACTTCCCATCATTTCTAGTTAGCAGGGCTCCTTTTTTGGTTCCAAGCAAACATTTTGATACATTGATAATAAAATTGACATATGTGGCAAAACAACCAAGTATAGTAATCAAATCAAACAACTCTAAACACCACTAAAACTCTTAATCTGCTAACTTCCATCAGCCAAAGCAATCATTCATCTTTGTTTGCATATCTTGCCAATGTGAAGTTGTTTAATCCCTAAATAATAAGACTTTCTTGTCACCTCATGCTAATTAGGTTCAACTCGTCGTTACAAGGACTATTTTTCATGCAATGAGTATGAAATTATCTTTTGTATCTGTATTAACTACTATATTCATTATAAAAACAATGCCTATGAACCTTCAATGACATCAATTCATTCAATTCCAACAAACGATCGAGTTCTCCATCTTGATTTTCATTTGTTATTGATAATAATTTGTTGAGTTCCAGAATAATGAGTACCTCCCATCATTTCTAGTTAGCAGGGCTCCTCTTTTTGTTCTATGCACACATTTTGATACATTGATGATGGAATTGACATATGTGGAAAAACAACCTAGTATATTAATTAGATCAAGCAAATCTAAACACCGTTGAAACACTTAATCTGCTAACTTCCATTAGCCGAAGCAGTCATTCATCTTGGTTTGCATTTCTTACTAATGTGAAGTTGTTCAATCCCTAAATAATAAGACTTTCATTTCACCTTAAGCTAATTAGGCTCCACTTGACGCTAGAAGGACTATATTTCATCCAATGACTATTAAATTATCTTTTGTATCTTTATTAACTACTATATTCATTCTAAATACAATGCCTAGGAACCTTCTATGACTTGAATTCATTCAATTCCAGCAAACAATGGAGTCCTCCTTCTTGATTTGCATTTCTTATTGATAATAACTTGTTGAGTTCCAAAATAAAGTGTACCTCCCATCATTTTTACTTAGCAGGGCTCCTCTTTTGGTTCCAAGCACACATTTTGATACATTGATACTGAAATTGACATATGTGGCAAAACAACCTATTATAGTAATTAAATCAAGCAAACATTAACACCATTGAAACTCTTAATATGATAACTTCCATCAGCCAAACCAGTCATTCATCTTGGTTTGCATTTCTTGCTAATATGAAGTTATTTAATCTCTAAGTAATAATACTTTTTTATCACCTCAAGCTAATTAGGCTACCCTCGTCATTACAAGTACTATTTTTCATGCAATGACTATGAAATTATCTTTTGTATCATTATTAATTTCTATATTCATTATAAAAACAATGCCCATGAACCTTCAATGACATCAATTCATTCAATTCCAACAAACAATGGAGCCCCCATCTTGATTTCCATTTCTTATTGATAATAATTGGTTGAGTTCCAAAATAACGAGTACCACCCATCATTTCTGGTTAGCAGGGCTCTTCTTTGGCTTCCAAGCGCACATTTTGATACATTGATAATGAAATTGACATATGTGGCAAAACAACCTATTATAGTAATAAAATCATGCAAATCTAAACACCATTGAAACTCTTAATCTGTTAACTTCCATTAGCCAAAGTAGTCATTCATCTTGATTTGCATTTCATACTAATGTGAAGATGTTTAATTACTAAATAATAAGACTTTCTTATCTCCTTAAGCTAATTAGGCTCCGCTCGTCATTACAAGGGCTATATTTCATGCAGTCACTATGAAATTATCTTTTGTATCTTTATTAACTACTATATTCATTCAAAAAACGATGCCCATGAACCTTCAAAGACATTAACTCGTTCAATTCCAACGAACAATGGAGTCCTCCATCTTGATTTGCATTTTCTATTGATAATAATTGGTTGAGTTCCAAAATAAAGAGTACTTCCCATCATTTCTTGTTAGTAGGGCTCCTCTTTTGGTTCCAAGCACACATTTTGATACATTGATAATGAAATTGACATATATGGCAAAACAACCTAGTATAGTAATTAAATCAAGCAATTCTAAACAACATTGAAACTCTTAATCTACTAACTTCCATCAGTCAAACCAGTCATTCATCTTGGTTTACATTTCTTGCTAATGTGAAGTTGTTTAATCCCAAAATAATAAAACTTTCTTGTCACCTCAAGCTAATTAGGTTCAACTCGTCGTTACAAGGACTATTTTTCATGCAATGACTGTGAAATTATCTTTTGTATCTTTCTTAACTACTATATTTATTCTAAAAATAATGCTCATGAAGCTTCTCTGACTTCAATTCATCCAATTCCAACAAACAATGGAGTCCTCCCTCTTGATTTCTATTTCTTATTGATAATAATTGGTTGAGTTCCAAAATAAAGAGTACCTCCCATCATTTCTAGTTAGCAAGGCTACCCTTTTGGTTCCAAGCACACATGTCGATACATTGATACTGAAATTGACATATGTGGCAAAACAACCTATTATAGTAATTTAATCAAGCAAACATTAATACCATTGAAACTCTTAATCTGATAACTTCCATTAGCCAAAGTAGTCATTCATCTTGTTTTGCATCTCATGCTAATGTGAAGTTCTTTAATCCCTATGTAATAATACTTTCTTATCACCTCAAGCTAATTATGCTCCCCTCGTCGTTACAAGTACTATTTTTCATGCGATGACTATGAAATTATCTTTTGTATCATTATTAACTACTATATTCATTATAAAAACAATGCCCATGAACCTTCAATGACATCAATTCATTCAATTTCAACAAACAATGGAGTCCCCCATCTTGATTTCCATTTCTTATTGATAATAATTGGTTGAGTATCTCCCTTCATTTCTTGTTAGCAGGGCTCCTCTTTTGGTTCCAAGCACACATTTTGATACATTGAGAATGAAATTGACGTATATGGCAAAACAACCTAGTATAGTAATTAAATAATGCAAATCTAAACACCATTGCAACTCTTAATCTACTAACTTCAATCAGCCAAAGCAGTCATTCATCTTGGTTTGCATTTCGTGCTAATGTGAAGTTGTTTAATCCCTAAATAATAAAACGTTCTTGTCACCTCAAGCTAATTAGGTTCGACTCGTCGTTACAAGTACTATTTTTCATGCAATGACTATGAAATTATCTTTTGTATCATTATTAACTACTATATTCATTATAAAAACAATGCCCATGAACCTTCGATGACATCAATTCATTCAATTCAAACAAAGAATGGAGTCCTCCATCTTGATTTGCTTTTCTTATTGATAATAATTGTTTGAGTTCCAAAATAAAGAGTACCTCCAATCATTTCTAGTTAGCATGGCTCCTCTATTGGTTCCAAGCACACATTTTGATACATTGATGAAGAAATTGACATATGTGGCAAAACAACCTAGTATAGTATTTAGATCAAGCAAATCTAAACATCAGTGAAACTCTTAATCTGCTAACTTCCATTAGCCAAAGCAGTCATTCATCTTGGTTTGCATTTCTTACTAATGTGAAGTTGTTTAATCCCTAAATAATAAGATTTCTTATCACCTTAAGCTAATTAGGCTCTGCTAGATGTTACAAGGACTATATTTCATGTAATGACTATGAAATTATCTTTTGTATCTTTATTAACTACTATATTCATTCTAAAAAAAATGCCCAGGAACCTTCTATGACTTGAATTCAGTCAATTCCAACATACAATGGAGTCCTCCATCTTGATTTGCATTTCTTATTTTTAATAACGGTTTGAGTTCGAAAATAAAGAGTACCTCCCATCATTTCTAGTTAGCAAGGCACTTCTTTGGCTTCCAAGCATACATTTTGATACATTGATAATGAAATTGACATATGTTGCAAAACAACCTATTATAGTGATTAAATTATGCAAATCTAAACACCATTGAAACTCTTAATCTGCTAACTTCCATTAGCCAAAGTAATCATTCATCTTTGTTTGCATTTCTTACTAATGTGAAGTTGTTTAATAACTAAATAATAAGCCTTTCTTATCACCTTAAGCTAATTAGGCTCCGCTCGTCATTACAAGGATTATATTTCATGCAATCACTATGAAATTATCTTTTGTATCTTTATTAACTACTATATTCATTATGAAAACAATGCCAAAGAACCTTCATTGACCTGAATTCATTCAACTCCAACGAACAATGGAGTCCTCCATCTCGATTTCCATTTTCTATTGATAATAATTGGTTGAGTTGCAAAATACCGAGTACCTCCCATTATTTCTTCTTAGCAGGGCTCCTCTTTTGGTTCCAAGCACACATTTTGATACACTGATAATAAAATAGACATATATGGCAAAACAACCAAGTATAGTAATTAAATAATCCAAATCTAAACACCATTGAAACTCTCAATCTGCTAACTTCCATCAGCTAAAGCAGTCATTCATCTTGGTTTGCATTTCTTGCTAATGTGAAGTTGTTTAATCCCTAAATGATAAAAATTTCTTGTCACCTCAAGCTAATTAGGTTCGACTCGTCTTTACAAGGACTATATTTCATGCACTGACTGTGAAATTATCTTTTGTATCTTTGTTAACTACTATATTTATTCTAAAAATAATGCCCATGAAACTTTTATGACATGGATACATCTAATTCCAACAAACAATGGAGTCCTCCCTCTTCAATTGCATTTCTTACTGATAATAATTGGTTGAGTTCCAAAATAAAGAGTACCTCCCATCATTTCTAGTTAGCAGGGCTCCCCTTTTGGTTCCAAGCACACATTTTGATACATTGATACTGAAATTGACATATGTGGCAAAAAACATCCTATTATAGTAATTAAATCAAGCAAACCTTAACACCATCGAAACTCTTAATCTGCTAACTTTGATCAGCCAAAGCAATCTTTCATCTTGGATTGCATTTCTTGCTAATGTGAAGTTGATTAATCCTTAAATAATAAGACTTTCTTATCACCTCTTGCTAATTAGGTTCAACTCATCGTTACAAGGACTATTTATCTTGCAATGACTACAAAATTATCTTTTGTATCTTTGTTAACTACTATATTCATTCTAAAAAGAATGCCCATGAACCTTCTATGACATGAATTCATTCAATTCCAACAAATATTGGAGTCCTCCCTTTTGATTTGCATTTCTTATTGATAATAATTGGTTGAGTTCCAAAATAAAGAGTACCTCCCATCATTTCTAGTGAGCAGGGCTCCCCTTTTGGTTCCAAGCACACATTTTGATACATTGATACTGAAATTGACATATGTGACAAAACAACCTATTATAGTAATTAAATCAAGCAAACCTTAACACCATCGAAACTCTTAATCTGCTAACTTTGATCAGCCAAAGTAGTCATTCATCTTGGATTGCATTTCTTGCTAATGTGAAGTTGATTAGTCCTTAAATAATAAGACTTTCTTATCACCTCTTGCTAATTAGGTTCGACTCATCGTTACAAGGACTATTTATCTTGCAATGACTATGAAATTATCTTTTGTATCTTTGTTAACTACTATATTCATTCTAAAAACAATGCCCAAGAACCTTCAATGGCATCAATTCATTCAATTCCAACAAACAATGGAATCCTCCATCTTGATTTGCTTTTCTTATTGATAATAATTGTTTGAGTTCCGAAATAAAGAATACCTCCCACCATTTCTAGTTAGCAGGGCTCCTCTTTTGGTTCCAAACACACATTTTGATACATTGATACTAAAATTGACATATGTGGCAAAACATCCTATTATTGTAATTAAATCAAGCAAACATTAACACCATTGAAACTCTTAATATGATAACTTCCATCAGCCAAACCAGTCATTCATCTTGGTTTGCATTTCTTGCTAATGTGAAGTTGTTTAATCCCTAAACAATAAGACTTTCTTATCATCTCATGCTAATTAGGTTCGACTCGTCGTTACAAGGACTATTTTTCATGCAATGACTATGAAATTATCTTTTGTATCTTTGTTAACTACTATGTTTATTCTAAAAACAATGCCCATGAACCTTCTATGACATGAATTCATTCAATTCCAACAAATATTGGAGTACTCCCTCTAAATTTGCATTTCTAATTGATAATAATTGGTTGAGTTCCAAAATAAAGAGTACCTCCCATCATTTCTAGTTAGTAGGGCGCCTCTTTTGGTTCCAAGCAAAAATTTTGATACATTGATAATGAAATTGACATATGTGGCAAAAAAACCAAGTATAGTAATGAAATCAAGCAAACCTTAACACCATTGAAATAGTTAATCTGCTAACTTCCATTAGCCAAAGTAGTCATTCATCTTGGTTTGCATTTCTTGCTAATGTGAAGTTGTTTAATCCCTAAGTAATAATACTTTCTTATTACCTCAAGTTAATTAGGCTCCCCTTGTCACTACAAGTACTATTTTTCATGCAATGACTATGAAATTATCTTTTGTATCATTATTAACTACAATATTCATTATAAAAACAATGCCCATGAACCTTCAATGACATCAATTCATTCAATTCCAACAAACAATGGAGTCCCCCATCTTGATTTCCATCTCTTATTGATAATAATTGGTTGAGTTCCAAAATAAAGAGTACCTCCCATCATTTCTTGTTAGCAGGGCTCCTCTTTTGGTTCCAAGGACACATTTTGATACATTGTTAATGAAATTGACATATAAAGCAAAATAACCTAGTATAGTAATTAAATAATGCAAATCAAAACACCATTGAAACTCTTAATCAGCTAACTTCCATAAGCCAAAGTAGTCATTTATCTTGGTTTACATTTCTTGCTAATGTGAAGTTTTTTAATCCTTAAATAATAAAACTTTATTGTCACCTCAAGCTAATTAGGTTCGACTCGTCGTTACAAGTACTATTTTTCATGCAATGACTATAAAATTATATTTTGTATCATTATTAACTACTATATTCATTATAAAAACAATGCCCATGAACCTTCAATGACATCAATTCATTCAATTGCAACAAACAATGGAGTCCTCCATCTTGATTTGCTTTTCTTATTGATAATAATTGTTTGAGTTCCAAAATGAAGAGTACCTCCAATCATTTCTAGTTAGTATGGCTCCCCTTTTGGTTCCAAGCACACATTTTAATACATTGATCACGAAATTGACATATGTGGCAAAACAACCTAGTATAGTAATTAGATCAAGCAAATCTAAACACCGTTGAAACTCTTAATCTGCTAACATCCATTAGCCAAAGCAGTCATTCATCTTGGTTTGCATTTCTTACTAATGTGAAGTTGTTTAATCCCTAAATAATAAGATTTCTTATCACCTTAAGCTAATTAGGCTCCGCTCGATGTTACAAGGACTATATTTCATGCAATGACTATGAAATTATCTTTTGTATCATTATTAACTACTATATTCATTCTAAACACAATGCCCAGGAACCTTCTATGACTTGAATTCATTCACTTCCAACAAACAATGGAGTCCTCCTTCTTGATTTGCATTTCTTATTTATAATAACTGGTTGAGTTCAAAAATAAAGAGTACCTCCCATCATTTCTAGTTAGCAGGGCTCCCCTTTTGCTTTCAAGCACTCATTTTGATATATTGATACTGAAATTGACATATGTGGCAAAACAACCTATTATAGTAATTAAATCAAGCAAACATTAACACCATTGAAACTCTTAACCTGCTAACATCCATTAGCCAAAGTAGTCATTCATCTTGTTTTGAATTTCTTGCTAATGTGAAGCTGTTTAATCCCTAAGTAATAATACTTTCTTATCACACCAAGCTAATTAGGCTCCCCTCGTCATTACAAGGATTATATTTCATGCAATCACTATGAAATTATCTTTTGTATCTTTATTAACTACTATATTAATTCTAAAAACAATGCCCAAGAACCTTCAATTACCTGAATTCATTCGATTCCAACAAACAATGGAGTCCTCCATCTTGATTTGCATTTTCTATTGATAATAATTGGTTGAGTTCCAAAATAAAGAGTACCTCCCATTATTTCTTGTTAGCAAGGCTCCTCTTTTGGTCCCAAGAACACATTTTGATACATTGATAATGGAATTGACATATGTGGCAAAACAACCTAGTATAGTAATTAAATCAAGCAAACCATAACACCATTGAAACACTCAATCTGCTAACTTCCATTAGCCAAAGCAGTCATTCATCTTGGTTTGCATTTCTTGCTAATGTGAAGTTGTTTAATCCCTAAGAAATAATACTTTCTTATCACCTCAAGCTAATTAGGCTCCCCTTGTCGTTACAAGTGCTATTTTTCATGCAATGACTATGAAATTATCTTTTGTATCATTATTAACTACTATACTCATTATAAAAACAATGCCCATGAACTTTCAATGACATCAATTCATTCAATTCCAACAAACAATGGAGTCCCCCATCTTGATTTCCATTACTTATTGATAATAATTCGTTGAGTTCCAAAATAATGAGTACCTCCCATCATTTCTAGTTAGCAGGGCTCCTCTTTTGGTTCCAAGCACACATTGTGATACATCGATAATAAAATTAACATATGTGGCAAAACAACCAAGTATAGTAAGTAAATCAAGCAATTCTAAACACCATTTAAACTCTTAATCTGCTAACTTCCATTAGCCAAAGGAGTCATTCATCTTGGTTTTCATTTCTTGCTAATTTGAAGTTGTTTAATCCCTAAATAATAAGACTCTCTTGTCTCCTCAAGCTAATTAGGTTCGACTCGTCATTTCAAGGACTAATGTTCATGCAATGACTATGAAATTATCTTTTGTACCTTTGTTAACTACTATATTCAATCTAAAAGCAATGCCCCTGAACCTTTTATCACATGAATTCATTCAATTCCAACAAAAAATGGAGTCCTCCGTCTTGAGTTGCATTTCTTATTAATAATAATTGGTTGAGTTCCAAAATAAAGAGTACTTCCCATCATTTCTAGTTAGCAGGGCTCCTCTTCTGGTTCCAAGCAAACATTTTGATACATTGATAATAAAATTGACATATGTGGCAAAACAACCAAGTATAGTAATTAAATCAAGCAACTCTAAACACCATTAAAACTCTTAATCTGCTAATTTCCATCAGCCAAAGCAATCATTCATCTTGGTTTGCATTTCTTGCCAATGTGAAGTTGTGTAATACCTAAATAATAAGTCTGTCTTGTAACCTCATGCTAATTAGGTTCAACTCGTCGTTGCAAGGACCATTTTTCATGCAATGACTATGAAATTATCTTTTGTTTCTTTGTTAACTACTATATTTATTCTAAAAATAATGCCCATGAACCTTCTATGACATGAATTCATCCAATTCCAACAAACTATGGAGTCCTCCCTCTTGATTTGCATTTCTTATTGATAATAATTGGTTGAGTTCCAAAATAAAGAGTACCTCACATCATTTCAAGTTAGCAGGGCTCCCCTTTTGGTTCCAACCACTTATTTTGATATATTGATACTGAAATTGACATATGTGGCAAAACAACTTAATAGAGTAATTAAATCAAGCAAACATTAACACCATTGAAACTCTTAATTTGATAACTTTCATTAGCCAAACCAGTCATTCATCTTGTTTTGCATTTCTTGCTAATGTGAAGTTGTTTAATCCCTAAGTTATAATACTTTCTTATCACCCCAAGCTAATTAGGCTCCGCTCGTCATTACAAGTACTATTTTTCATGCAAAGACTATGAAATTATCTTTTGTATCATTATTAACTACTATATTCATTATAAAAACAATGCCCATGAACCATCAATGACATCAATTCATTCAATTCCAACAAACAATCAAGTCCCCCATCTTTATTTCCATTTGTTATTGATAATAATTTGTTGAGTTCCAGAATAACGAGTACCTCCCATCATTTCTAGTTAGCAGGTCTCCTCTTTTGGTTCCATGCACACATTTTGATACATTGATGATGGAATTGACATATGTGGCAAAACAACCTAGTATAGTAATTAGATCAAGCAAATCTAAACACCGTTGAAACACTTAATCTGCTAACTTCCATTAGCCAAAGTAGTCATTCATCTTGGTTTGCATTTTTTACTAATGTGAAGTTGTTTAATCCCCAAATAATAAGACTTTCCTTTCACCTTAAGCTAATTAGGCTCCGCTTGACATTACAAGGATTATATTACATGCAATGACTATGAAATTATCTTTTGTATCTTTATTAACTACTATATTCATTCTAAAAACAATGCGTAGGAACCTTCTATCACTTGAAGTCATTCAATTCCAGCAAACAATGGAGTCCTCCTTCTTGATTTGCATTTCTTATTGATAATAACTTGTTGAGTTCCAAAATAAAGTGTACCTCCCATCATTTTTAGTTAGTAGGGCTCCTCTTTTGGTTCCAAGCACACATTTTGATACATTGATACTGAAATTGACATATGTGGAAAAACAACCTATTATAGTAATTAAATCAAGCAAACATTAACACCATTGAAACTCTTAATATGATAACTTCCATCAGCCAAACCATTCATTCATCTTGGTTTGCATTTCGTGCTAATGTGAAGTTATTTAAACTCTAAGTAATAATACTTTCTTATCACCTCAAGCTAATTAGGCTCCCCTCGTCGTTACAAGTACTATTTTTCATGCAATGACTATGAAATTTTCTTTTGTATAATTATTAACTACAATCTTCATTATAAAAACAATGCCCATGAACCTTCAATGACATCAATTCATTCCATTCCAACAAATAATGGAGTCCCCCATCTTGATTTCCATTTCTTATTGATAATAATTTGTTGAGTTCCAAAATAACGAGCACCTTCCATCATTTTTGGTTAGCAGGGCTCTTCTTTGGCTTCCAAGCACACATTTTGATACATTGATAATGAAATTGACATATGTGGCAAAACAACAAATTATAGTAATAAAATCATGCAAATCCACCATTGAAACTCTTAATTTGTTAACTTCCATTAGCCAAAGTAGTCATTCATCTTGGTTTGCATTTCTTACTAATGTGAAGTTGTTTAATTACTAAATAATAAGAATTTCTTATCACCTTAAGCTAATTAGGCTCCGCTCGTCATTACAAGGACTATATTTCATGCAGTCACTATGAAATTATCTTTTGTATCTTTATTAACTACTATATTCATTCAAAAAACAATGCCACGAACCTTCAAAGACATGAATTCATTCAATTCCAACGAACAATGGAGTCGTCCATCTTGATTTGCATTTTCTATTGATAATAATTGGTTGAGTTCCAAAATAAAGAGTACTTCCCATTATTTCTTGTTAGCAAGGCTCCTCTTTTGGTTCCAAGCATACATTTTGATACATTTATAATGAAATTGACATATATGGCAAAACAACCTTGTATAGTAATTAAATCAAGCAATTCTAAATACCATTGAAACTCTTAATATACAAACTTCCATCAATCAACCAGTCATTCATCTTTGTTTGCATTTCATGTTGATGTGAAGTTTTTTAAATCCCTAAATAATAAAACTTTCTTGTCACCTCAAGCTAATTAGGTTCGACTTGTCGTTACAAGTACTATTTTTCATGCAATGACTATGAAATTATCTTTTGTATCATTATTAACTACTATATTCATTATATAAACAATGCCCATGAACCTTCTATGACTTGAATTCATTCAATTCCAACAAACAATGGAGTCCTCCTTCTTGATTTGCATTTCTTATTTATAATAACTGGTTGAGTTCCAAAATAAAGAGTACTTCCCATCATTTCTTGTTAGCAAGGCTCCTCTTTTGGTTCCAAGCACACATTTTGATACATTGATAATGAAATTGACATATATGGCAAAACAACCTTGTATAGTAATTAAATCATGCAATTCTAAATACCATTGAAACTTTTAATATACTAACTTCCATCAGTCAAACCAGTCATTCATCTTGGTTTGCATTTCTTGTTGATGTGAAGTTTTTTAATCCCTAAATAATAAAACTTTCTTGTCACCTCAAGCTAATTAGGTTCGACTTGTTGTTACAAGTACTATTTTTCATGCAATGACTATCAAATTATCTTTTGTATCATTATTAACTACTATATTCATTATATAAACAATGCCCATGAACCTTCTATGACTTGAATTCATTCAATTCCAACAAACAATGGAGTCCTCCTTCTTGATTTGCATTTCTTATTTATAATAACTAGTTGAGTTCCAAAATAAAGAGTACTTCCCATCATTTCTAGTTAGCAGGGCTCCTCTTTTGGTTCCATGCACACATTTTGATACATTGATGATGGAATTGATATCTGTGGCAAAGCAACCTATTATAGTAATTAGATCAAGCAAATCTTAACACCATTGAAACACTTAATCTACTAACTTCCATTAGCCAAAGTAGTCATTCATCTTGGTTTGCATTTCTTACTAATGTGAAGTTGTTTAATCACTAAATAATAAGACTTTCCCTTCACCTTAAGCTAATTGGGCTCTACTTGACATTACAAGGACTATATTTCATGCAATGACTATGAAATTATCTTTTGTATCTTTATTAACTACTATATTCATTCTAAAAACAATGCCTAGTAACCTTCTATGACTTGAATTCATTCAATTCCAGCAAACAATGGAGTCCTCCTTCTTGATTTGCATTTCTTATTGATAATAACTTGTTGAGTTCCAAAATAAAGTGTACCTCCCATCATTTTTAGTTTGCAGGGCTCCTCTTTTGGTTCCAAGCCCACATTTTGATACATTGATAGTGAAATTGACATATGTGGCAAAACAACCTATTATAGTAATTAAATCAAGCAAACATTAACACCATTGAAACTGTTAATATGATAACTTCCATCAACCAAACCAGTAATTCATCTTGGTTTGCATTTCTTGCTAATGTGAAGTTATTTAAACCCTAAGTAATAATACTTTCTGATCACCTTAAGCTAATTGGGCTCCCCTAGTCGTTACAAGTACTATTTTTCATGCAATGACTATGAAATTATCTTTTGTATCATTATTAACTACTATATTCATTATAAAAACAATGCCCATGAACCTTTAACGACATCAATTCATTCAATTTCAACAAATAATGGAGTCCCCCATCTTGATTTCCACTTCGTATTGATAATAATTGGTTGAGTTCCAAAATAACGAGTACCTCCCATCATTTCTGGTTAGTAGAGCTCCTCTTTTGGTTCCAAGCGCACATTTTGATACATTGATGATGAAATTGACATATGTGACAAAAGAACCTAGTATAATAATTAGATCAAGCAAATCTAAACACCGTTGAAACTCTTAATCTGCTAACTTCATTTAGCCAAAGTAGTCATTCATCTTGGTTTGCATTTTTTACTAATGTGAAGTTGTTTAATACCTAAATAATATGATTTCTTATCACCTGAAGCTAATTAGGCTTCGCTTGATGTAACAAGGACTATATTTCTTGCAATGACTATGAAATTATCTTTTGTATCTTTTTTAACTACCATATTCCTTCTAAAAGCAATGCCCAGGAACCTTCTATGACTTGAATTCATTCAATTCCAACAAACAATGGAGTCCTCCTTCTTGATTTGCATTTCCTATTTATAATAACTTGTTGAGTTCCAAAAGAAAGAGTACCTCCCATCATTTCTAGTTAGCAGGGCTATTCTTTGGCTTCAAGGCACACATTTTGATACATTGATAATGAAAGTGACATATGTTGCGAAACAACCTATTATAGTAATTAAATCATGCAAATCTAAACACCATTGAAACTCTTAATCTGCTAACTTCCATTAGCCAAAGTAGTCGTTCATCTTGGTTTGCATTTCTTACTAATGTGAAGTTTTTTAATAACTAAATAATAAGACTTTCTTATCACCTTAAGCCAATTAGGCTCCGCTCGTCATTACAAGGATTATATTTCATGCAATCACTATGAAATTATATTTTGTATCTTTATTAACTACTATATTCATTCTAAAAACAATGCCCAAGAACCTTCAATGACCTGAATTCATTTAATTCCAACGAACAATGGAGTCCTCCATCTTGAGTTGCATTTTCTATTGATAATAATTAGTTGAGTTCCAAAATAAAGAGTATCTCCCATCATTTCTTGTTAGTAGGGCTCCTATTTTGGTTCCAAGCACACATTTCGATACATTATTAATGAAATTGACATATATGGCAAAACAACCTAGTATAGTAATTAAATAATGCAAATCTAAACACCATTGAAACTCGTAATCTGCTAACTTCCATCAGCCAAAGTAGTCATTCATCTTGGTTTGCATTTCTTTCTAATGTGAAGTTGCGTAATCCCTAAATAATAAAACTTTCTTGTCACCTCAAGCTAAATAGGACTCGTCTTTACAAGGACTATATTTCATGCAATGACTGTGAAATTATCTTTTGTATCTTTGTTAACTACTATATGTATTCTAAAAACAATGCCCATGAGCCCATGAACCTTCTATGACAAGAATTCATCCAATTCCAACAAACAATGGAGTCCTCCCTCTTTATTTGCATTTCTTATTGATAATAATTGGTTGAGTTCCAAAATAAAGATTACCTCCCATCATTTCTGGTTAGCAGGGCTCCCCTTTTGGTTCCAAGCACACATTTTGATACATTGATACTAAAATTGACATATGTTGCAAAACAACCTATTATAGTAATTAAATCAAGCAAACCATAACACCATTGAAACTCTTAATCTTTTAACTTTGATCAGCCAAAGCAATCTTTCATCTTGGATTGCATTTCTTGCTAATGTGAAGTTGATTAATCCCCAAATAATAAGACTTTCTTATCACCTCTTGCTAATTAGGTTCATTACAAGGACTATTTATCTTGCAATGACTATGAAATTATCTTTTGTATCTTTGTTAACTACTATATTCATTCTAAAAACCATGCCCATGAACCTACGATGACATGAATTCATTCAATTCCAACAAATATTGGAGTCCTCCCTCTTGATTTCCATTTCTTATTGATAATAATTGGTTAAGTTCAAAAATAAAGAGTGCCTCCCATCATTTCTAGTTAGTCGAGCTTCTCTTTTGGATCCAAGCACACATTTTGATAAATTGATGATGAAATTGACATATGTGGCAAAACAACTAAGTATAGTAATTAGATCAAGCAAATCTAAACACCATTGAAACTCTAAATCTGGTAACATCCATCAGCCAATGTAGTCATTCAACTTGGTTTGCATTTCTTGCTAATGTGAAGTTGTTTAATCTCTAAATAATAATACTTTCTTATCACCTCAAGCTAATTAGGCTACCCTCGTCATTACAAGTACTATTTTTCAAGCAATGACTATGAAATTATCTTTTGTATCATTATTAACTACTATATTCATTATAAAAACAATGCTCATGAACCTTCAATGACATCAATTCATTCAATTCCAACGAACAATGGAGTCCTCCATCTTGATTTGCATTTTCTATTGATAATAATTGGTTGAGTTCCAAAATAAAGATTACCTCCCATCATTTCTGGTTAGCAGGGCTCCCCTTTTGGTTCCAAGCACACATTTTGATACATTGATACTGAAATTGACATATGTCGCAAAAGAACCTATTATAGTAATTAAATCAAGCAAACCATAACACCATTGAAACTCTTAATCTTTTAACTTTGATCAGCCAAAGCAATCTTTCATCTTGGATTGCATTTCTTGCTAATGTGAAGTTGATTAATCCCCAAATAATAAGACTTTCTTATCACCTCTTGCTAATTAGGTTCATTACAAGGACTATTTATCTTGCAATGACTATGAAATTATCTTTTGCATCTTTGTTAACTACTATATTCATTCTAAAAACCATGCCCATGAACCTACGATGACATGAGTTCATTCAATTCCAACAAATATTGGAGTCCTCCCTCTTGATTTCCATTTCTTATTGATAATAATTGGTTGAGTTCAAAAATAAAGAGTGCCTCCCATCATTTCTAGTTAGTCGAGCTCCTCTTTTGGATCCAAGCACACATTTTGATAATTTGATGCTGAAATTGACATATGTGGCAAAACAACTAAGTATAGTAATTAGATCAAGCAAATCTAAACACCATTGAAACTCTAAATCTGGTAACATCCATCAGCCAATGTAGTCATTCAACTTGGTTTGCATTTCTTGCTAATGTGAAGTTGTTAAATCCCTAAATAATAATACTTTCTTACCACGTCAAGCTAATTAGGCTACCCTCGTCATTACAAGTACTATTTTTCAAGCACTGACTATGAAATTATCTTTTGTATCATTATTAACTACTATATTCATTATCAAAACAATTCCCATGAACCTTCAATGACATGAATTCATTCAATTCCAACAAACAATGGAGTCCTCCATCTTGATTTGCTTTTCTTACTAATAATAATTGTTTGAGTTCCAAAATAAAGAGTACCTCTAATCATTTCTAGTTAGCATGGCTCCTCTTTTGGTTCCAAGCACACATTTTGATCCATTGATGACTAAATTGACATATGTGGCAAAACAACCTAGTATAGTTATTAGATCAAGCAAATCTAAACACCGTTGAAACTCTTAATTTGCTAACCTTCTATTAGCCAAAGCAGTCATTCATCTTGGTTTGCATTTCTTACTAATGTGAAGTTGTTTAATCCCTAAATAATGAGATTTCTTATCACCTTAAGGTAATTAGGCTCTGCACGATGTTACAAGGACTATATTTCATGCAATGACTATAAAATTATCTTTTGTATCTTTATTAACTACTATATTCATTCTAAAAACGATGCCCAGGAACCTTCTATGACTTGAATTCATTCAACTCCAACAAACAATGGAGTCTCCCTTCTTGATTTGCATTTCTTATTTATAATAACTGGTTGAGTTCTAAAATAAAGAGTACCTCCCAACATTTCTAGTTAGCAGGGCTCTTCTTTGGCTTCCAAGCACACATTTTGATACATTGATAATGAAATTGACATATGTTGCAAAACAACCTATTATAGTAATTAAATCATGCAAATCTAAACACCATTGAAACTCTTAATCTGTTGACTTCCATTAGCCAAAGTAGTCATTCATCTTGGTTTCCATTTCTTACTAATGTGAAGTTGTTTAATAACTAAATAATAAGACTTTCTTATCACCTTAAGCTAATTAGGCTCCACTGGTCATTACAAGGATTATATTTCATGCAATCACTATGAAATTATCTTTGGTATCTTTATTAACTACTACATTCATTCTAAAAATAATGCCCAACAACCTTCAATGACATCAATTCATTCAATTCCAACAAACAATGGAGTCCTCCATCTTGATTTGCTTTTCTTATTGATAATAATTGTTTGAGTTCCAAAATAAACAGTACCTCCAATCATTTCTAGTTAGCATGGCTCCTCTTTTGGTTCCAAGCACACATTTTGATACATTGATAATGAAATTGACATATATGGCAAAACAACTTAGTATAGTAATTAAATCAAGCAATTCAAAACACCATTGAAACTCTTAATCTACTAACTTCCATCAGGCAAAGCAGTCATTCATCTTGGTTTGCATTTCTTGCTAACGTGAAGTTGTTTAATCCCTAAACAATAAGACTTTCTTGTCACTTCAAGCTAATTAAGTTCAACTCGTCCTTATAAGGACTATTTTTCATGCAATGATTGTGAAATTATCTTTTGTATCTTTGTTAACTACTATATTCATTCTAAAAACAATGCCCATCAACCTTTTATGAAATGAATTCATTCAATTCCAACAAACAATGGAGTCCTCCCTTTTGATTTCCATTTCTTATTGATAATAATTGGTTGAGTTCCAAAATAAAGAGTACCTCCCATCATTTCTTGTTAACAGGGCTCCCCTTTTTGTTCCAAGCACACATGTCGATACATTGATACTGAAATTGACATATGTGGCAAAACAACCTATTATAGTAATTTAATCAAGCAAACATTAACACCATTGAAACTCTTACCCTGATAACTTCCATTAACAAAACAATCATTCATCTTGTTTTGCATTTCATGCAAATGTGAAGTTCTTTAATCCCTAAGTAATAATACTTTCTTATCACCTCAAGCTAATTAGGCGCCCTTCATTACAAGTACTATTTTTCATGCAATGACTATGAAATTATCTTTTGTACCATTATTAACTACTATATTCATTCTAATAACAATGCCCAAGAACCTTCAATGACAACAATTCATTCAATTCCAACGAACAATGGAGTCCTCCATCTTGATTTGCTTTTTCTATTGATAATAATTGGTTGATTTCCAAAATAAAGAGACCCTCCCATCATTTCTTGTTAGCAGGGCTCCTCTTTTGGTTCCAACCACACATTTTGATACATTGATAATGAAATTGACATATATGGCAAAACAACCTAGTATAGTAATTAAATCAAGCAATTCAAAACACCATTGAAACTCTTAATCTACTAACTTCCATCAGGCAAAGCAGTCATTCATCTTGGTTTGCATTTCTTGCTAATGTGAAGTTGTTTAATCCCTAAATAATAAGACTTTCTTGTCACCTCAAGCTAATTAGGTTCGACTCATCCTTACAAGGACTATTTTTCATGCAATGATTGTGAAATTATCTTTTGTATCTTTGTTAACTACTATATTCATTCTAAAAACAATGCCCATCAACCTTCTATGAAATGAATTCATTCAATTCCAACAAACAACGGAGTCCTCCCTTTTGATTTCCATTTCCTATTGATAATAATTGGTTGAGTTCCAAATTAAAGAGTACCTCCCATCATTTCTTGTTAGCAGGGCTCCCCTTTTTGTTCCAAGCACACATTTCGATACATTGATACTGAAATTGACATATGTGGCAAAACAACCTATTACTGTAATTTAATCAAGCAAACATTAACACCATTGAAACTCTTACCCTGAAAACTTCCATTAGCCAAAGTAGTCATTCATCTTGTTTTGCATTTCATGCTAATGTGAAGTTCTTTAATCCCTAAGTAATAATACTTTCTTATCACCTCAAGCTAATTAGGCTCCCCTCATTACAAGTACTATTTTTCATGCAATGACTATGAAATTACCTTTTGTATCTTTATTAACTACTATATTCATTCTAATAACAATGCCCAAGAACCTTCAATGACATCAATTCATTCAATTCCAACGAACAATGGAGTCCTCCATCTTGATTTGCATTTTCTATTGATAATAATTGGTTGAGTTCCAAAATAAAGAGACCCTCCCATCATCTCTTGTTAGCAGGGCTCCTCTTTTGGTTCCAAGCACACATTTTGATACATTGATAATGAAATTGACATATATGGCAAAACAACCTAGTATAGTAATTAAATCAAGCAATTCTAAAAACCATTGAAACTCTTCATCTAAAGCTTCCATCAGTCAAACCAGTCATTCTTCTTTGTTTGCATTTCTTGCTAGTGTGAAGTTGTTTCATCCCTAAATAATAAATCTTTCTAGTCACCTCAAGCTAATTAGGTTTGACTCATCGTTACAACGACTATTTTTCATGCAATGACTATGAAATTATCTTCTGTATCATTATTAACTACTATATTCATTATAAAAACAATTCCCATGAACCTTCAATGACATCAATTCATTCAATTCTAACAAACAATGGAGTCCTCCATCTTGATTTGCTTTTCTTATTGATAATAATTGTTTGAGTTCAAAAATAAAGAGTACCTCCAATCATTTCTAGTTAGCATGGCTCCTCTTTTGGTTCCAAGAACACATTTTGATACATTGCTGACGAAATTGACATATGTGGCAAAACAACCTAGTATAGTTATTAGATCGAGCAAATCTATTAGCCAAAGTAGTCATTCATCTTGGTTTGCATTTCTTACTAATGTGAAGTTGTTTAATCCCTAAATAATAAGATTTCTTATCACCTTAAGGTAATTAGGCTCCGCACGATGTTACAAGGACTATATTTCATGCAATGACTATGAAATTATCTTTTGTATCTTTATTAACTACTATATTCATTCTAAAAATGATGCCCATGAACTTTCTATGACTTGAATTCATTCAATTCCAACAAACAATGGAGTCCTCCTTCTTGATTTGCACTTCTTATTTAAAATAACTGGTTGAGTTCCAAAATAAAGAGTACCTCCCATCATTTCTAGTTAGCAGGGCTCTTCTTTGGCTTCCAAGCACACATTTTAATACATTGATAATGAAATTGACATATGTTGCAAAACAACCTATTATAGTAATTAAATCATGCAAATCTAAACACCATTAAAACTCTTAATCTGCTAACTTCCATTAGCCAAAGTAGTCATTCATCTTGGTTTCCATTTCTTACTATTGTGAAGTTGTTTAACAAATAAATAACAAGACTTTCTTATCACCTTAAGCTAATTAGGCGCCTCTTGTCATTACAAGGATTATATTTCATGCAATCACTATGAAATTATCTTTTGTATCTTTATTAACTACTATATTCATTCTAATAACAATGCCCAAGAACCTTCAATGACAACAATTCATTCAATTCCAACGAACAATAGAGTCCTCCATCTTGATTTGCATTTTCTACTGATAATAATTGGTTGAGTTCCAAAATAAAGAGACCCTCCCACCATTTCTTGTTAGCAGGGCTCCTCTTTTGGTTCCAAGCACACATTTTGATACATTGATAGTGAAATTGACATATATGGCAAAACAACCTAGTATAGTAATTAAATCAAGCAATTCTAAAAACCATTGAAACTCTTAATCTACAAGCTTCCATCAGTCAAACCAGTCATTCTTCTTTGTTTGCATTTCTTGCTAATGTGAAGTTGTTTAATCCCTAAATAATAAGACTTTCTTGTCACCTCAAGCTAATTAGGTTCAACTCATCGTTACAAAGACTATTTTTCATGCAATGACTATGAAATCATCTTTTGTATCATTATTAACTACTATATTCATTATAAAAACAATTCCCATGAACCTTCAATGACATCAATTCATTCAATTCCAGCAAACAATGGAGTCCCCCATCTTGATTTCCATTTCTTATTAATAATAATTGGTTGAGTTCCAAAATAATGAGTACCTCCCATCATTTCTAGTTAGCAAGGCTGTACTTTTGGTTCCAAGCACACATTTTGATACATTGATGATGAAATTGACATATGTGGCAAAACAACCTAGTATAGTAATTAGATCAAGCAAATCTAAACACCGTTGAAACTCTTAATTTGCTAACTTCCATGAGCCAAAGTAGTCATTCATCTTGGTTTGCATTTCTTACTAATGTGAAGTTGTTTAATCTCTAAATAATAAGTCTTTCTTATCACCTTAAGCTAATTAGGCTCCGCTTGACGTTACAAGGACTATATTTCATGCAATGACTATGAAATTATGTTTTGTATCTTTATTAACTACTATATTCATTCTAAAAACAATGCCCAGGAACCTTCTATGACTTGAATTCATTCAATTCGAGCAAACAATGGAGTCCTCCTTCTTGATTTGCATTTCTTATTGATAATAACTTGTTGAGCTCCAAAATAAAGAGTACCTCCCATCATTTCTAGTTAGCAGGGCTCCTCTTTTGGTTCCAAGCACATATTTTGATACATTGATGATGAAATTGACATATGTGGAAAAACAACCTAGTATAGTAATTAGATCAAGCAAATCTAAACACCATTGAAACCCTAAGTCTACTACCTTCCATTAGCCAAACCAGTCATTCATCTTGGTTTTCATTTCTTACTTATGTGAAGCTGTTTAATAACTAATTAATAAGACTTTCTTATCACCTTAAGCTAATTATGCTCCGCTCGTCATTACAAGGACTATATTTCAGGCAATCACTATGAAATTATCTTTTGTATCTTTATTAACTACTACATTCATTCTAAAAACAATGCCCAGGAACCTTCAATGACATGAATTCATTCAATGCCAACACACAATGGAGTCCTCCATCTTAATTTGCATTTTTTATTGATAATAATTGGTTGAGTTCCAAGATAAAGAGTACCTCCCATCATTTCTTGTCAGTAGGGATCGTCTTTTGGTTCCAAGCACACATTTTTCTACATTGATAATGAAATTGACATATGTGGCAAAACAACCCAGTATAGTAATTAAATCAAGCAAATCTAACCACCATTGAAACTCTTAATCTACTAACTTCCATCAGCCAAAGCAGCCATACATCTTAGTTTGCATTTCTTGTTAAAGTGAAGTTGTTTAATCATTAAATAATAAGACTTTCTTGTCACCTCAAGCTAATTAGGTTCGACTCGTGGTTAAAAGGACTATTTTTCATGCAATAACTGTGAAATTATCTTTTGTATCTTTATTAACTGCTATATTCATTCTAAAAACAATGCCCAGGAACCTTCAATGACATGAATTCATTCAATTCCAACGAACAATAGAGTCCTCCATCTTGATTTGCATTTTCTATTGATAATAATTGGTTGAGTTCCAAAATAAAGAGTACCTCCCATCATTTCTTGTTAGCAGGGCTCCTCTTTTGGTTCGAAACACACATTTTGATAAATTGAAGAAGAAATTGACATATGTGGCAAAACAACCTAGTATAGTCATTAGATCAAGCAAATCTAAACACCATTGAAACCCTAAATCTACTAACTTCCATTAGCCAAACTAGTCATTCATCTTGGTTTTCATTTCTTACTTATGTGAAGCTGTTTAATAACTAATTAATTAGACTTTCTTATCACCTTAAGCTAATTATGCTCCGCTCGTCATTACAAGGACTATATTTCAGGCAATCACTATGAAATTATCTTTTGTATCTTTATTAACTACTACATTCATTCTAAAAAAAATGCCCAGGAACCTTCAATGACATGAATTAATTCAATTCCAACAAACAATGGAGTCCCCAATCTTGATTTGCATTTTCTATTGATAATAATTTGTTGAGTTCCAAAATAAAGAGTGCCACCCATCATTTCTTGTCAGTAGGGATCGTCTTTTGGTTCCAAGCACACATTTTGCTACATTGATAATGAAATTGACATATGTGGCAAAACAACCCAGTATAGTAATTAAATCAAGCAAATCTAACCACCATTGAAACTCTTAATCTGCTAACTTCCATCAGCGAAACCAGCCATATATGTTGGTTTGCATTTCTTGCTAATGGGAAGTTGTTTAATCCCTAAATAATAAGACTTTCTTGTCACCTCAGACTAATTAGGTTCGACTCGTCGTTATAAGGACTATTTTTCATGCAATAACTGTGAATTTATCTTTTGTAACTTTGTTAACAACTATATTCATTCTAAAAATAATGCCCATGAACCTTCTATTACATGAATTCATTCAATTACACCAAAAAATGGAGTTCTCCCACTTGATTTGCACTTCTTATTGATAATAATTGATTGAGTTCCAAAATAAAGAGTATATCCCATCATTTCTTGTTAGCAGGGCTCCTCTTTTGGTTCCAAGCACACATTTCGATACATTGATGATGAAATTGACATATGTGGCAAAACAACCTAGTATAGTAATTAGATCAAGCAAATCTAAACACAATTGAAACCCTAAATCTACTAACTTCCATTAGCCAAACCAGTCATTCATCTTGGTTTTCATTTCTTACTAATGTGAAGCTGTTTAACAACTAAATAATAAGACTTTCTTATCACCTTAAGCTAATTATACTCCGCTCGTCATTACAAGGACTATATTTCATGCAATCACTATGAAATTGTTTTTTGTATCTTTATTAACTACTACATTCATTCTAAAAACAATGCCCAAGAACCTTCAATGACATGAATTCATTCAATGCCAATAAACAATGGAGTCCTCCATCTTGATTTGCATTTTCTATTGATAATAATAGGTTGCGTTCCAAAATAAAGAGTACCTCCCATCATTTCTAGTTAGCAGGCCTCCTCTTTTGGTTTCAAGCACACATTTTGATACATTGATAATGAAATTGACATATGTGGCAAAACAACCGAGTATATTAATGAAATCAAGCAATTCTAAACACCATTGAAACTCTTAGTCTACTAACTTCCATCAGTCAATCCAGTCATTCATCTTGGTTTGCATTTCTTGCTAATGTGACATTGTTTAATCCCTAATTACTAAAACTTTCTTGTCACCTCAAGCTAATTAGGTTCGATTTGTTGTTACAAGGACTATTGTTCATGCAATGACTGTGAAATTATCTTTTGTATCTTTGTTAACTACTATATTTATTCTAAAAACACTGCCCATCAACCTTCTATGAAATGAATTCATTCAATTCCAACAAACAATGTAGTCCTCCCTCTTGATTTCCATTTCTTATTGATAATAATTGGTTGAGTTCCAAAATAAAGAGTACCTCCCATCATTTCTTGTTAACAGGGCTCCCCTTTTTGTTCCAAGCACACATTTCGATACATTGATACTGAAATTGACATATGTGGCAAAATAACCTATTATAGTAATTTAATCAAGCAAACATTTACACCATTGAAACGCTTACCCTGATAACTTCCATTAGCCAAAGCAGTCATTCATCTTGTTTTGCATTTCATGCTAATGTGAAGTTCTTTAATCCCTAAGTAATAATAATTTCTTATCACCTCAAGCTAATTAGTCTCCCCTCATTACAAGTACTATTTTTCATGCAATGACTATGTAATTATCTTTTGTATCATTATTAACAACTATATTCATTATAAAAACAATGCCCATGAACCTTCAATGACATCAATTCATTCAATTCCAACGAACAATGGAGTCCTCCATCTTGATTTGCATTTTCTATTGATAATAATTGGTTGAGTTCCAAAATAAAGTCCCTCCCATCATTTCTTGTTAGCAGGGCTCCTCTTTTGGTTCCAAGCACACATTTTTGATACATTGATAATGAAATTGACATATATGGCAAAACAACCTAGTATAGTAATTAAATAAAGCAATTCTAAAAACCATTGAAACTCTTAATCTAAAAGTTTCCATCAGTTAAACCAGTCATTCTTCTTTGTTTGCATTTCTTGTTAATGTGAAGTTGTTTAATCCCTAAATAATAAATCTTTATTGTCACCTCAAGCTAATTAGGTTCAACTCATCGTTACAAGAACTATTTTTCATGCAATGACTATGAAATTATCTTTTGTATCATTATTAACTACTATATTCATTATATAAACAATTCCCATGAACCTTCAATGACATCAATTCATTCAATTCCAACAAACAATGAAGTCCTCCATCTTGATTTGCTTTTCTTATTGATAATAATTGTTTGAGTTCCAAAATAAAGAGTACCTCCAATCATTTCTAGTTAGCATGCTCCTCTTTTGGTTCCAAGCACACATTTTGATACATTGATGACGAAATTGACATATGTGGCAAAACAACCTAGTATAGTTATTAGATCGAGCAAATCTATTAGCCAAAGCAGTCATTCATCTTGGTTTGCATTTCTTACTAATGTGAAGTTGTTTAATCCCTAAATAATAAGATTTCTTATCACTTTAAGGTAATTAGGCTCCGCATGATGTTACAAGGACTATATTTCATGCAATCACTATGAAATGATCTTCTGTATCTTTATTAAGTACTATATTCATTCTAAAAACAATGCCCAGGAACCTTCAATGACGTGAATTCATTCAATTCCAACAAACAATGGAGTCCTCCATCTGGATTTGCATTTTCTATTGATAATAATTGGTTGAGTTCCAAAATAAAGAGTATCTCCCATCATTTCTTGTTAGCAGGGCTCATCTTTTGGTTCCAAGCACATATTTTGATACATTGATGATGAAATTGACATATGTGGCAAAACAACCTAGTATAGTAATTAGATCAAGCAAATCTAAACACCATTGAAACCCTAAATCTACTAACTTCCATTAGCCAAACCAGTCATTCATCTTCGTTTTCATTTCCTATTAATGTGAAGCTGTTTAATAACTAAATCATAAGACTTTCTTATCACCTTAAGCTAATTATGCTCCGCTCGTCATTACAAGGACTATTTTTCATGCAATCACTATGAAATTATCTTTTATATCTTTATTAACTACAACATTCATTCTAAAAACAATGCCCAGGAACCTTCAATGACATGAATTCATTCAATGCCAACAAACAATGGAGTCCTCCATCTTAATTTGCATTTTCTATTGATAATAATTGGTTGAGTTCCAAAATAAAGAGTACCTCCCATCATTTCTTGTTAGCAGGGCTCCTCTTTTGGTTCCAAGAACACATTTTGATACATTGATGAAGAAATTGACATATGTGGCAAAACAACCTAGTATAGTTATTAGATCGAGCAAATCTATTAGCCAAAGCAATCATTCATCTTGGTTTGCATTTCTTACTAATGTGAAGTTGTTTAATCCCTAAAGAATAAGATTTCTTATTACCTTAAGGTAATTAGGCTCTGCACGATGTTACAAGGACTATATTTCATGCAATGACTATGAAATTGTCTTTTGTATCTTTATTAACTACTATATTCATTCTAAAAATGATGCCCAGGAACCTTCTATGACTTGAATTCATTCAATTCCAAAATATAATGAAGTCCTCCTTCTTGATTTGCATTTCTTATTTATAATAACTGGTTCAGTTCCAAAATTAAGAGTACCTCCCATCATTTCTTGTTAGGAGGGCTCCTCTTTTGGTTCCAAGCACACATTTTGATACATTGATAATGAAATTGACATATATGGCAAAACAACCCAGTATAGTAATTAAATCAAGCAATTCTAAAAACCATTGAAACTCTTAATCTACAAGCTTCCATCAGTCAAACCAGTCATTCTTCTTTGCTTCCAATTCTTGCTAATGTGAAGTTGTGTAATCCCAAAATAATAAATCTTTCTTGTCACCTCAAGCTAATTAGGTTCGACTCATAGTTACAAGGACTATTTTTCATGCAATGACTATGAAATTATCTTTTGTATCATTATTAACTACTATATTCATTATAAAAACAATTCCCATGAACCTTCAATGACATCAATTCATTCAATTCCAACAAACAATGGAGTCCTCCATCTTGATTTCCTTTTCTTATTGATAATAATTGTTTGAGTTCCAAAATAAAGAGTACCTCCAATCATTTCTATTTAGCATGGCTCCTCTCTTGGTTCCAAGCACACATTTTGATACATTGATGACAAAATTGACATATATGGCAAAACAACCTAGTATAGTAATTAAATCAAGCAATTCAAAACACCATTGAAACTCTTAATCTAGTAACTTCCATCAGGCAAAGCAATCATTCATCTTGGTTTGCATTTCTTGCTAATGTGAAGTTGTTTAATCCCTAAATAATAAGACTTTCTTGTCACCTCAAGCTAATTAGGTTCGACTCGTCCTTACAAGGACTATTTTTCATGCAATGATTGTGAAATTATCTTTTGTATCTTTGTTAACTACTATATTCATTCTAAAAACAATGCCCATCAACCTTCTATGAAATGAATTCATTCAATTCCAACAAACAATGGATTCCTCCTTCTTGATTTCCTTTTCTTATTGATAATAATTGGTTGAGTTCCAAAATAAAGAGTACCTCCCATCATTTCTTGTTAACAGGGCTCCCCTTTTTGTTTCTAGCACACATTTCGATACATTGATACTGAAATTGACATATGTTGCAAAACAACCTATTATAGTAATTTAATCAAGCAAACATTAACACCATTGAAACTCTTAACCTGATAACTTCCATTAGCCAAAGCAGTCATTCATCTTGTTTTGCATTTCATGCTAATGTTAAGTTCTTTATTCCCTAAGTAATAATACTTTCTTATCACCTCAAGCTAATTAGGCTCCCCTCAATACAAGTACTATTTTTCATGCAATGATTATGAAATTATCTTTTGTATCATTATTAACAACTATATTCATTATAAAAACAATGCCCATGAACCTTCAATGACATCAATTCATTCAATTCCAACGAACAATGGAGTCCTCCATCTTGATTTGCATTTTCTATTGATAATAATTGGTTGAGTTCCAAAATAAAGTGTCCCTCCCATCATTTCTTGTTAGCAGGGCTCCTCTTTTGGTTCGAAGCACATATTTTGATACATTGATAATGAAATTGACATATACAGCAAAACAACCTAGTATAGTAATTAAATCAAGCAATTCTAAAAACCATTGAAACTCTTAATCTAAAAGCTTCCATCAGTCAAACCAGTCATTCTTCTTTGTTTGCATTTCTTGCTAATGTGATGTTGTTTAATCACTAAATAAAAAATCTTTCTTGTCACCTCAAGCTAATTAGGTTCGACTCATCGTTAGAAGGACTATTTTTCATGCAATGAGTATGAAATTATCTTTTGTATCATTATTAACTACTATATTCATTATAAAAACAATTCCCATGAACCTTCAATGACATCAATTCATTCAATTCCAACAAACAATGGAGTCCTCCATCTTGATTTGCTTTTCTTATTGATAATAATTGTTTGAGTTCCAAAATAAAGAGTACCTCCAATCATTTCTAGTTAGCATGGCTACTCTTTTGGTTCCAAGCGCACATTTTGATACATTGATGATGAAATTGACATATGTGGCAAAACAACCTAGTATAGTAATTAGATAAAGCAAATCTAAACACCGTTGAAACTCTTAATCTGCTAACTTCCATTAGCCAAAGCAGTCATTCATCTTGGTTTGCATTTCTTACAAAGGTGATGTTGTTTCATCCGTAAATAATAAGACTTTCTTATCACCCTAAGCTAATTAGGCTCTGCTCGACGTTACAAGGACTATATTTCATGCAATGACTATGAAATTATCTTTTCTATCTTTATTAACTACTATATTCATTCTAAAAACAATGCCCAGGAACCTTCTATGACTTGAATTCATTGAATTCCAACAAACAATGGAGTCCTCCATCTTGATTTGCATTTTCTATTGATAATAATTTGTTGAGTTCCAAAATAAAGAGTACCACCCATCATTTCTTGTTAGTAGGGCTCCTCTTTTGGTTCCAAGCACACATTTTGCTACATTGATAGTGAAATTGACATATGCTGCAAAACAACCCTGTATAATAATTAAATCAATCAAATCTAAACACCATTGAAACTCTAAATCTGGTAACATCCATCAGCCAATACAGTCATTCAACTTGGTTTGCATTTCTTGCTAACGTGAAGTTGTTTAATCCCTAAATAATAAGACTTTCTTGTCACCTCAAGCTAATTAGGTTCGACTCATCATTACAAGGACTATTTTTCATGCAATGACTGTGAAATTATCTTTTGTATCTTTGTTAACAACTATATTCATACTAAAACCCATGCCCATGAACCTTCTATGAAATGAATTCATTCAATTCCACCAAAAAATGAAGTCCTCCCTCTTGATTTGCATTTCTTATTGATAATAATTGGTTGTGTTCCAAAATAAAGAGTACCTACCATCATTTCTAGTTAGCAGAGCTCCTCTTTTCGTTGCAAGCACATATTTTCATACATTGATGATATAATTCACATATGTGGCAAACCAACATAGTATAGTAATTAAATCAATCAAATATAAACACCATTGAAAATCTAAATCTGGTAACATCCATCAGCCAATGCAGTCATTCAACTTGGTTTGCATTTCTTACTAATGTGAAGTTGTTTAATCCCCAAATAATATGACTTTCATATCACATCAAGCTAACTAGGCTCCCCTCATCGTTACAAGTACTATTTTTCATGCACTGACTATGAAATTATCTTTTGTATCTTTATTAACCACCGTATTCGTTATAAAAACAATGCCCATGAACCTTCAATGACATCAATTCATTCATTTCCAACAAACAATGGAGTCCTCCATCTTGATTTGCTTTTCTTATTGATAATAATTGTTTGAGTTCAAAAATAAAGAGTACCTCCCATCATTTCTAGTTAGCAGGGCTCCTCTTTTGGTTCCAAGCACACATTTTGATACATTGATGATGAAATTGACATATGTGGCAAAACAACCTAGTATAGTAATTAGATCAAGCAAATCTAAACACCATTAAAACCCTAAATCTACTAACTTCCATTAGCCAGACCAGTCATTCATCTTGGTTTTCATTTCTTACTAATGTGAAGTTGTTTAATAACTAAATAATAAGACTTTCTTATCACCTTCAGCTAATTATGCTCTGCTTGTCATTACAAGGAATATATTTCATGCAATCACTATGAAATTATCTTCTGTATCTTTATTGACTACTATATTCATTCTAAAAACAATGCCCAGGAACCTTCAATGACATGAATTCATTTAATTCCAACAAACAATGGCATCCTCCATCTTGATTTGCATTTTCTATTGATAATAATTGGTTGAGTTCCAAAATAAAAAGTATATCCCATCATTTCTTGTTAGCAGGGCTCCTCTTATGGTTCCAAGCACACATTTTGATACATTGATGATGAAATTGACATATGTGGCAAAACAACCTGGTATAGTAATTAGATCAAGCAAATCTAAACACCATTGAAACCCTAAATCTACTAACTTCCATTAGCCAAACCAGTCATTCATCTTCGTTTTCATTTCCTATTAATGTGAAGCTGTTTAATAACTAAATCATAAGACTTTCTTATCACCTTAAGCTAATTATGCTCCGCTCGTCATTACAAGGACTATTTTTCATGCAATCACTATGAAATTATCTTTTATATCTTTATTAACTACAACATTCATTCTAAAAACAATGCCCAGGAAACTTCAATGACATGAATTCATTCAATGCCAACAAACAATGGAGTCCTCCATCTTAATTTGCATTTGCTATTGATAATAATTGGTTGAGTTCCAAAATAAAGGGTACCTCCCATCATTTCTTGTTAGTAGGGCTCCTCTTTTGGTTCCAAGCACACATTTTGATACATTGATGACGAAATTGACATATGTGGCAAAACAACCGAGTATATTAATTAGATAAAGCAAATCTAAACACCGTTGAAACTCTTAATCTGCTAACTTCCATTAGCCAAAGTAGACATTCATCTTGGTTTGCATTTCTTACTAAGGTGATGTTGTTTCATCCCTAAATAATAAGACTTTCTTATCACCTTAAGCTAATTAGGCTCTGCTCGACGTTACAAGGACTATATTTCATGCAATGACTATGAAATTATCTTTTGTATCTTTATTAACTACTATATTCATTTTAAAAACAATGCCCAGGAACCTTCTATGACTTGAATTCATTGAATTCCAACAAACAATGGAGTCCTCTATATTGATTTGCATTTTCTATTGATAATAATTTGTTGGGTTCCAAAATAAAGAGTACCACCCATCATTTCTTGTCAGCACGGATCGTCTTTTTGTTCCAAGCACACATTTTGCTACACTGATAATGAAATTGACATATGTGGCAAAACAACCCAGTATAGTAATTAAATCAAGCAAATCTAACCACCATTGAAACTCTTAATCTGCTAACTTCCATCAAGCAAAGCAGCCATACATATTGGTTTACATTTCTTGCTAATGTGAAGTTGTTTAATCCCTAAATAATAAGACTTTGTTGTCACCCCAAGCTAATTAGCTTCGACTCGTGGTTACAAGGACTATTTTTCATGCAATAACTGTGAAATTATCTTTTGTATCTTTGTTAACAACTATATTCATTCTAAAAACAATGCCCATGAACCTTCTATGAAATGATTTCATTCAATTCCGCCAAAAAATGGAGTCCTCCCTCTTGATTTGCATTTCTTATTGATAATAATTGGTTGAGTTCCAAAATAAAGAGTATCTCCCATCATTTCTTGTTAGCAGGGCTCCTCTTTTGGTTCCAAGCACACATTTTGATACATTGATGATGAAATTCACATATGTGGTAAACCAGCCTAGTATAGTAATTAAATCAATCAAATCTAAACACCATTGAAACTCTAAATCTGGTAACATGCAACAGGCAATGCAGTCATTCAACTTGGTTTGCATTTCTTGCTAACGTGAAGTTGTTTAATCCCTAAATAATAAGACTTTCTTATCACATCAAGCTAATTAGGCTCCCCTCGTCGTTACAAGTACTATTTTTCATGCAATGACTATGAAATTACCTTTTGCATCTTTATTAACCACTATATTCGTTATAAAAACAATGCCCATGAACCTTATATGACATGAATTCATCCAATTCCAACAAACAATGGAGTCCTCCCTCTTGGTTTGCATTTCTTATTGATAATAATTGGTTGAGTTCCAAAATAAAGAGTACCTCCCATCATTTCTAGTTAGCAGGGCTCCTTTTTTGGTTCCAAGCACGCATTTTGATACATTGATGATGAAATTGACATATGTGGCAAGACAACCTAGTATAGTAATTAGATCAAGCAAATCTAAACACAATTGAAACCCTAAATCTACTAACTTCCATTAGCCAAACCAGTCATTCATCTTGGTTTTCATTTCTTACTAATGTGAAGCTGTTTAATAACTAAATAATAAGACTTTCTTATCACCTTAAGCTAATTATGCTCCGCTTGTCATTACAAGGACTATATTTCATGCAATCACTGTGAAATTGTTTTTTGTATCTATATTAACTACTACATTCATTCTAAAAACAATGCCCAGGAACCTTCAATGACATGAATTCATTCAATGCCAACAAACAATGGAGTCCTCCATCTTGATTTGCATTTTCTATTGATGATAATTGGTTGAGTTCCAAAATAAAGAGTACCTCCCATCATTTCTTGTTAGCAGGCCTCCTCTTTTGGTTCCAAGTACACATTTTGATACATTGATAATGAGATTGACATATGTGGCAAAACAACCGAGTATAGTAATGAAATCAAGCAATTCTAAACACCATTGAAACTCTTAGTCTACTAACTTCCATCAGTCAAACCAGTCATTCATCTTGGTTTGCATTTCTTGCTAATGTGACGTTGTTTAATCCCTAATTAATAAAACTTTCTTGTCACCTCAAGCTAATTAGGTTCGATTCGTTGTTACAAGGACTATTGTTTATGCAATGACTGTGAAATTATCTTTTGTATCTTTGTTAACTACTATATTTATTCTAAAAACACTGCCCATGAACCTTATATGACATGAATTCATCCAATTCCAACAAACAATGGAGTCCTCCCTCTTGGTTTGCATTTCTTATTGATAATAATTGGTTGAGTTCCAAAATAAAGAATACCTCCCATCATTTCTAGTTAGCAGGGCTCTTTTTTTGGTTCCAAGCACACATTTTGATACATTCATACTAAAATTGACATATGTGGCAAAACACCCTATTATAGTAATTAAATCAAGCTAACCTTAACAACATTGAAACTCTTAATCTGAAAACTTCCATTAGCCAAAGCAGTGATTCATCTTTTTTTGCATTTCTTGCTAATGTGAAGTTGTTTAATCTCTAAGTAATATTTCTTTCTTATCACCTCAAGCTAATTAGGCTGCCCTCGTCTTTATGAGTACTATTTTTCATGCAATGACTATGAAATTATCTTTTGTATCATTATTAACTACTATATTCATTACAAAAACAATACCCATGAACCTTCAATGACATCAATTCATTCAATTCCAACAAACAATGGAGTCTCCCATCTTGAATTCCATTTCTTATTGATAATAATTGGTTGAGTTCCAAAATAAAGAGTACCTCCCATCATTTCTTGTTAGTAGGGCTCCTCTTTTGGTTCCAAGCACACATTTTGATATATTGATGACGAAATTGACATATGTGGCAAAAAAACCTAGTATATTAATTAGATAAAGCAAATCTAAACACCGTTGAAACTCTTAATCTACTAACTTCCATTAGCCAAAGCAGACATTCATCTTGGTTTGCATTTCTTACAAAGGTGATGTTGTTTCATCCCTAAATAATAAGACTTTCTTATCACCTTAAGCTAATTAGGCTCTGCTCGACGTTACAAGGACAATATTTCATGCAATGACTATGAAATTATCTTTTCTATCTTTATTAACTACTATATTCATTCTAAAAACAATGCCCAGGAACCTTCTATGACTTGAATTCATTGAATTCCAACAAACAATGGAGTCCTCCATCTTGATTTGCATTTTCTATTGATAATAATTTGTGGAGTTCCAAAATAAAGAGTACCACCCATCATTTCTTGTTAGTAGGGCTCCTCTTTTGGTTCCTAGCACACATTTTGCTACATTGATAATGAAATTGACATATGCTGCAAAACAACCCGGTATAATAATTAAATCAATCAAATCTAAACACCATTTAAACTCTAAATCTGGTAACATCCATCAGCCAATGCAGTCATTCAACTTGGTTTGCATTTCTTACTAATGTGAAGTTGTTTAATCCCCAAATAATATGACTTTCTTATCACATCAAGCTAACTAGGCTCCCCTCGTCGTTACAAGTACTATTTTTCATGCAATAACTATGAAATTATCTTTTGTATCTTTATTAACCACCGTATTCGTTATAAAAACAATGCCCATGAACCTTCAATGACATCAATTCATTCATTTCCAACAAACAATGGAGTCCTCCATCTTGATTTGCTTTTCTTATTCATAATAATTTTTTGAGTTCCAAAATAAAGAGTACCTCCCATCATTACTAGTTAGCAGGGCTCCTCTTTTGGTTCCAAGCACACATTTTGATACATTGATGATGAAATTGACATATATGGCAAAACAACATAGTATAGTAATTAGATCAAGCAAATCTAAACACCATTAAAACCCTAAATCTACTAACTTCCATTAGCCAAACCAGTCATTCATCTTGGTTTTCATTTCTTACTAATGTGAAGTTGTTTAATAACTAAATAATAAGACTTTCTTATCACCTTAAGCTAATTATGCTCGGCTTGTCATTACAAGGACTATATTTCATGCAATCACTATGAAATTATCTTCTGTATCTCTATTAACTACTATATTCATTCTAAAAACAATGCCTAGGAACCTTCAATGACATGAATTCATTCAATTCCAACAAACAATGGAGTCCTCCATCTTGATTTGCATTTTCTATTGATAATAATTGGTTGAGTTCCAAAATAAAGAGTATCTCCCATCATTTCTTGTTAGCAGGGCTCCTCTTTTGGTTCAAAGCACACATTTTGACACATTGATGATGAAATTGACATATGTGGCAAAACAACCTGGTATAGTAATTAGATCAAGCAAATCTAAACACCATTGAAACCCTAAATCTACTAACTTCCATTAGCCAAACCAGTCATTCATCTTTGTTTTCATTTCCTATTAATGTGAAGCTGTTTAATAACTAAATCATAAGACTTTCTTATCACCATAAGCTAATTATGCTCCGCTTGTCATTACAAGGACTATTTTTCATGCAATCACTATGAAATTATCTTTTATATCTTTATTAACTACAACATTCATTCTAAAAACAATGCCTAGGAACCTTTAATGACAGGAATTCATTCAATGCCAACAAACAATGGAGTCCTCCATCTTAATTTGCATTTTCTATTGATAATAATTGGTTGAGTTCCAAAATAAAGAGTACCTCCCATCATTTCTTGTTAGTAGGGCTCCTCTTTTGGTTCCAAGCACACATTTTGATATATTGATGACGAAATTGACATATGTGGCAAAACAACCTAGTATATTAATTAGATAAAGCAAATCTAAACACCGTTGAAACTCTTTATCTGCTAACTTCCATTAGCCAAAGCAGACATTCATCTTGGTTTGCATTTCTTACTAAGGTGATGTTGTTTCATCCCTAAATAATAAGACTTTCTTATCACCTTAAGCTAATTAGGCTTTTCTCAACATGACAAGGACTATATTGCATGCAATGATTATGAAATTATCTTTTGTATCTTTATTAACTACTACATTCATTCTATAAACAATGCCCAGGAACCTTCTATGACTTGAATTCATTGAATTCCAACAAACAATGGAGTCCTCTATATTGATTTGCATTTTCTATTGATAATAATTTGTTGAGTTCCAAAATAAAGAGTACCACCCATCATTTCTTGTCAGTACGGATCGTCTTTTTGTTCCAGGCACACATTTTGCTACACTGATAATGAAATTGACATATGTGGCAAAACAACCCAGTATAGTAATTAAATCAAGCAAATCTAACCACCATTGAAACTCTTAATCTGCTAACTTCCGTCAACCAAAGCAGCCATACATCTTGGTTTACATTTCTTACTAATGTGAAGTTGTTTAATCCCTAAATAATAAGACTTTGTTGTCACCCTAAGCTAATTAGCTTTGACTCGTGGTTACAAGGACTATTTTTCATGCAATAACTGTGAAATTATCTTTTGTATCTTTGTTAACAACTATATTCATTCAAAAAACAATGCCCATGAACCTTATATGAAATGAATTCATTCAATTCCACCAAAAAATGGAGTCCTCCCTCATGATTTGCATTTCTTATTGATAATAATTGGTTGAGTTCCAAAATAAAGAGTATCTCCCATCATTTCTTGTTAGCAGGGCTCCTCTTTTGGTTCCAAGCACACATTTTGATACATTGATGATGAAATTCACATATGTGGTAAACCAGCCTAGTATAGTAATTAAATCAATCAAATCTAAACACCATTTTCTCTAAATCTAGTAACATGCAACAGCCAATGCAGTCATTCAACTTGGTTTGCATTTCTTGCTAACGTGAAGTTGTTTAATCCCTAAATAATAAGACTTTCTTATCACATCAAGCTAATTAGGCTCCTCTCATCGTTACAAGTACTATTTTTCATGCAATGACTATGAAATTACCTTTTGTATCTTTATTAACCACTATATTCGTTACAAAAACAATGCCCATGAACCTTCAATGACATCAATTCATTCATTTCCAACAAACAATGGAGTCCTCCATCTTGATTTGCTTTTCTTATTGATAATAATTGTTTGAGTTCCAAAATAGAGTACCTCCCATCATTTCTAGTTAGCAGAGCTCCTCTTTTGGTTCCAAGCACGCATTTTGATACATTGATGATGAAATTAACATATGTGGCAAAACAACCTAGTATAGTAATTAGATCAAGCAAATCTAAACACCATTGAAACCCTAAAACTTCCATTAGCCAAACCAGTCATTCATCTTGGTTTTCATTTCTTACTAATGTGAAGTTGTTTAATAACTAAATAATAAGACTTTCTTATCACCTTAAGCTAATTATGAACGGCCCGTCATTACAAGGACTATATTTCATGCAATCACTATGAAATTATCTTTTGTATCTTTATTAACTACTATATTCATTTTAAACGCAATGCCCAGGAACATTCTATGACATGAATTCATTCAATTCCAACAAACAATGGAGTCCTCCTTCTTGATTTGCATTTTCTTTTGATAATAATTGGTTGAGTTCCAAAATAAAGAGTATCTCCCATCATTTCTTGTTAGCAGGGCTCCTCTTTTCGTTCCAAGCACACATTTTGATACATTGATAATCAAATTGACATTTGTGGCAAAACAACCGAGTATAGTAATTAAATCAAGAAATTCTAAACACCATTGAAACTCTTAATCTACTAACTTCCATCAGTCAAGCCATTCGTTCATCTTGGTTTCCATTTCTTGCTAATGTGAAGTTGTTTTGCCCCCAATTAATAAAACTTTCTTGTCACCTTAAGCTAATTAGGTTCAACTCGTCATTTCAAGGACTATTGTTCTTCCAATGACTGTGAAATTCTCTTTTGTATCTTTGTTAACTACTATATTCATTCTAAAAACAATGCCCATGAACCTTCTATGACATGAATTCATCCAATTCCAACAAACAATGGAGTCCTACATCTTCATTTGCATTTCTTATTGATAATAATTGGTTGAGTTCCAAAATAAAGAGTACCTCCCATTATTTCTAGTTAGCAGGGCTTTTCTTTTGGTTCCAAGTACACATTTTGATATATTGATAATGAAATTCACATATGTGGCAAAACAACCTATTATAGTAATTAAATCAAGCAAATATTAACACCATTGAAGCTCTTAATATGCTAACTTTCATCAGCCAAAGCAATCTTTCATCTTGGATTGCATTTCTTGCAAATTAGGTTCGACTCATCATTACAAGGACTATATTTCATGCAATCACTATAAATTATTTTTTGTATCTTAATTACCTACTATATTCATTGTAAAAACAATGCCCACGAACCATCTATGACATGAATTCATTGAATTTCAACAAACAATGGAGTCCTCCATCTTGATTTGCATTTTCTATTGATAATAATTGGATGAGTTCCAAAAGAAAGAGTACCCCTCATCATTTCTTGTTAGCAGGGCTCCTCTTTAGGATCCAAGCACACATTTTGATACTTTGATGATGAAATTGACATATGTGGCAAAACAAGCTAGTATAGTAATTAGATCAGGCAAATCTAAACACCATTGAAACTCTAAATCTGCTAACTTCTATGAGCCAAAGCAGCCATTCCTCTTGGTTTGCATTTCTTACTAATGTGAAGTTGTTTAATCCCTAAATAATAAGACTTTCTTGTCACCTCAATCTAATTAGGTTAAACTCGTCTTTACAAGGACTATTTTTCATGCAATCATTGTGAAATTATCGTTTGTATCTTTGTTAACCACTATATTCATTCTAAAACCAATGCCCATCAACCTCCTATCACATGAATTCATTCAATTCCAACAAACAATGGAGTCCTCCCTCTTGATTTGCATTTCTTATTGATAATAATTGGTTGAGATCGAAACAAAAGAATACCTCCCATCATTTCTTGTCAGCAAGGCTCCTCTTTTGGTTGCAAGGGCACATTTCGATACATTGATAATGAAATTGACATATGTGGCAAAACAACCTAGTATCGTAATTAAATCAAGAAATTATAAACACCATTGAATCTCTTAATGTACTAACTTCCATCAGTCAAAGCAGTCATTCATCTTGCTTTGCATTTCTTGCTAATGTAAAGTTGTTTAATCCCTAAATAATAAGACTTTCTTGTCACCTCAAGCTAATTAGGTTTGACTCATCGTTACAAGGACTATTTTTCATGCAATGACTGTGAAATTATCTTATGTATCTTTGTTAACTACTATATTCATTATAAAAACAATGCCCATCAACCTTCTATGACATGAATTCATTCCATTCCAACAAACAATGGAGCCCTCCCTCTTGATTTGCATTTCTTATTGATAATAATTGGTTGAGATCCAAAATAAAGAGTACCTGCCATCATTTCTTTTTAGCGGGGCTCGTCTTTTGGTTCCAAGCACAAATTTTGATACATTGATAATGCAATTGACATATGTGGCAAAGCAACCTAGTATAGTAATTAGATCAAGCAAATCAAAACACCATTGAAACTCTTAATCTGCTAACTTCCATCAGCCAAAGTAGTCATTCACCTTGATTTGCATTTCTTACTAATGTGAAGTTGTTTAATCCCTAAATAATAAGACTTTCTTATCACCTTAACCTAATCACGCTACGCTTGACGTTACAAGGACAATATTTCAAGCAATGACTATGAAATTATCTTTTGTATCTTTGTTAACGACTATATTCATTCTAAAACCAATGCCCATGAACCTTCTATGACATGAATTCATTCAATTCCACCAAAAAATGGAGTCCTCCCTCTTGATTTGCATTTCTTATTGATAATAATTGGTTCCATTCCAAAATAAAGAGTACCTCAAATCATTTCTTGTTAGCAGGGCTCCTCTTTTGGTTCCAAGCACACATTTTGATACATTGCTAATGAAATTGACATATATGGAAAAACAACCTTGTATAATAATTCAATCAAGCAATTCTAAACACCATTGAAACTCTTAATCTAATAACTTCCATCAGGCAATGTAGTCATTCATCTTGGTTTGCATTTCTTGCTAATGTAAAGTTGTTTAATCCCTAAATAATAAGAGTTTCTTGTCACCTCAAGCTAATTAGGTTTGACTCATCGTTACAAGGACTATTTTTCATGCAATGACTGTGAAATTATCTTTTGTATCTTTGCTAACAACTATATTCATTCTAAAAACAATGCCCATGAACCTTCTATGAAATGAATTCATTCAATTCCACCAAAAAATGGAGTCCTCCCTCTTGATTTGCATTTCTTATTGATAATAATTGGTTGTCTTCCAAAATAAAGAGTACTTCCCATCATTTCTAGTTAGCAGGGCTCCTCTTTTCGTTCCAAGCACATATTTTGATACATTGATGATGAAATTCACATATGTGGCAAAGCAACCTAATATAGTAATTAAATCAATCAAATCTAAACACCATTGAAATTCTAAATCTGGTAACATCCATCAGCCAATGCAGTTATTCAACTTGGTTTGCATTTGCTGCTAACGTGAAGTTGTTTAATCCCTAAATAATAAGACTTTCTTATCACATCAGACTAATTAGGCTCCCCTCGTCGTTACAAGTACTATTTTTCATGCAATGACAATCAAATTATCTTTTGTATCTTTATTAACCACAATATTCGTTATAAAAACAATGCCCATGAACCTTCAATGACATCAATTCATTCATTTCCAATAAATAATGGAGTCCTCCATCTTGATTTGCTTTTCTTATCGATAATAATTGGTTGAGTTCCAAAATAAAGAGTACCTCCCATCATTTCTAGTTAGTAGGGCTCCTCTTTTGGTTCCAAGCACGCATTTTGATACATTGATGATGAAATTGACATATGTGGCAAAACAACCTAGTATAGTAATTAGATAAAGCAAATCTAAACACCTTTGAAACTCTTAATCTGCTAACTTTCATTAGCCAAAGCAGTCAATCATATTGGTTTGCATTTCTTAGAAAGGTGAAATTGTTTAATCCCTAAATAATAAGACTTTCTTATCACCTTAAGCTAATTAGGCTCCACTCGACATTACAAGGACTATATTTCATGCAATGAATATGAAATTATCTTTTGTAACTTTAATAACTACTATATTCATTCTAAAAACAATGCCCAGGAACCTTCTATGACTTGAATTCATTCATTTCCAACAAACAATGGAGTCCTCCATCATGATTTGCATTTTCTATTGATAATAATTTGTTGAGTTCCAAAATAAAGAGTACCACCCATCATTTCTTGTTAGTAGGGCTCCTCTTTTGGTTCCAAGCACACATTTTGCTACATTGATAATCAAATTGACATATATGGCAAAACGACCCAGTATAGTAATTAAATCAAGCAAATTTAAACACCATTGAAACTCTAAATCAGGTAACATCCATCAACCAATGCAGTCATTCAACTTGGTTTGCATTTCTTACTGATGTAAAGTTGTTTAATCCATAAATAATAAGACTTTCTTATCACCTTAAGCTAATTAGGTTTGACTCATCGTTATAAGGACTATTTTTCATGCAATGACTATGAAATTATCTATTGTATCTTTGTTAACTACTATATTCATTCTAAAAACAATGCCCGTGAACCTTCTATGACATGAATTCATTCAATTCCAACAAACAATGGAGTCCTCCCTAGTGATTTGCATTTCTTATTGTTAATAATTGGTTGAATTCCAAAATAAAGAGTACCACCCATCATTTCTTGTTAGCAGGGCTCCTCTTTTGGATCCAAGCACACATTTTGATCCTTTGATGATGAAATTGATATATGTGGCAAAACAACATAGTATAGTAATTAGATAAAGCAAATCTAAACACCATTGAAACTCTAAATCTGCTAACTTCCATGAGCCAAAGTAGTCATTCATCTTGGTTAACATTTCTTACTAATGTCAATTTGTTTAATCCCTAAATAATAAAACTTTCCTATCACCATCAATTAATTAGGCTCTACTCGTCGTTACAAGGACTATATTTCATGCAATCACTATGAAATTATCTTTTGTATCATTATTAACTACTACATTCATTCTAAAAACAAAGCCCAGGAACCTTCAATGACATCAATTCATTCAATTCCAACAAACAATGGAGTCCTCTATCTTGATTTGCTTTTCATATTGATAATAATTGTTTGAGTTCCAAAATAAAGAGTACCTCCCATCATTTCTAGTTGGCAGTGCTCCTATTTTGGTTCCAAGCACACATCTTGATAGATTGATAATGAAATTGACATATGTGGTAAAACAACCTATTATAATAATTAAATCAAGCAAATATTAACACCATTGAAGCTCTTAATCTGCTAACTTCCATCAGCCAAAGCAGTCATTCATATTGGTTTGCATTTCTTGCTAGTGTAAAGTGGTTTAATCCCTTAGTAATAAGACTTTCTTATCACCTCATGCTAATTAGGTTCGACTCGTCGTTACAAGGACTATTTTTCATGTAATGAGTATGAAATTATCTTTTGTATCTTTGTTAACTACTATATTCATTCTAAAAACAATGCCCATGAACCTTCTATGACATGAATTCATCCAATTCCAACAAACAATGGAGTCCTAGCTCTTGATTTGCATTTGTTATTGATAATAATTGGTTGAGTTCCAAAATAAAGAGTACCTCCCATCATGTCTAGTTAGCAGGGCTCCTCTTTTGGTTCCAAGTACACATTTTGATATATTGATAATGAAATTGACATATGTGGCAAAACAACCTATTATAGTAATTAAATCAAGGAAATATTACCACCATTGAAGCTCTTAATATGCTAACTTCCATCAGCCAAAGCAATATTTCATCTTGGATTGCATTTCTTAAAAATGTGAAGTTGTTTAATCCCTGAATAATAAGACTTTCTTATCACCTCATGCTAATTAGGTTCGACTGGTCGTTACAAGGACTATATTTCATGCAATGACTATGAAATTATCTTTTGTATCTTTATTAACTACTATATGCATTCTAAAAACAATGCCCAGGAACCTCCTATTACATCAATTCATTGAATTTCAACAAGCAATGGAGTCCTCCATCTTGATTTGCATTTTCTATTGATAATAATTGGATGAGTTCCAAAAGAAAGAGTACCTCCCATCATTTCTTGTTAGCAGGGCTCTTCTTTTGGATCCAAGCACACATTTTGATACTTTGATGATGAAATTGACATATTTGGCAAAACAACGTAGTATAGTAATTAGATCAAGCAAATCTAAACACCATTGAAACTCTAAATCTGCTAACTTCCATCAGCCAAAGCAGCCATTCATCTTGGTTTGCATTTCTTACTAATGTGAAGTTGTTTAATCCCTAAATAATAAGACTTTCTTGTCACCTCAAACTAATTAGGTTAAACTCGTCTTTACAAGGACTATTTTTAATGCAATGATTGTGAAATTATCTTTTGTATCGTTGTTAACCACTATATTCATTCTAAAAACAATGCCCATCAACCTTCTATGACATGAATTCATTCAATTCCAATAAACAATGGTGTCCTCCCTCTTGATTTGCATTTCTTATTGATAATAATTGGTTGAGATCCAAAATAAAGAGTACCTCCTATCATTTCTTGTTAGCAGGGCTCCACTTTTGGATCCAAGCACACATTTTGGTACTTTGATGATGAAATTCACATATGTGGCAAAACAACATAGTATAGTAATTAGATCAAGCAAATCTAAACACCATTGAAACTCTTAATCTACTAACTTCCATCAGGCAAAGTAGTCATTCATCTTGGTTTGCATTTCTTGCTAATGTGAAGTTGTTTAATCCCTAAATAATAAGTCTTTCTTGTCACCGCAAGCTAATTAGGTTCGACTCGTCGTTACAAGGACTATTTTTCATGCAATGATTGTGAAATTATCTTTTGTATCTTTGTTAACGACTATATTCATTCTAAAAACAATGCCCATCAACCTTCTATGACATGAATTCAATCAATTCCAACAAACAATGGAGTCCTCCCTCTTGATTTGCATTTCTTATTGATAATAATTGTTTGAGATCCAAAATAAAGAGTACCTCCCATCATTTCTTTTTAGTGGTGCCCCTCTTTTGGTTCCAAGCACACATTTTGATACATTGCTAATGAAATTGACATATGTGGAAAAACAACCTAGTATAGTAATTAGATCAAGCAAATCTAAACACCAGTGAAACTCTAAATCTGCTAACTTCCATGAGCCAAAGCAGTCATTCATCTTGGTTTGCATTTCTTTCTAATGTGAAGTTGTTTAATCCCAAAATAATAAGACTTTCTTATCACCATCAGCTAATTAGGCTCTGCTTGTCGTTATAAGGATTATATTTCATGCAATCACTATGAAATTATCTTTTGTATCTTTATTAACTACTATATTCATTCTAAAAGCAATGCGCAGTAAACTTCTATGACATGAATTCATTCAATTCCAACAAACAATGGAGTCTTCCATCTTGATTTGCATTTTCTATTGATAATAATTGGTTTCGTTCCAAAATAAAGAGTACCTCAAATCATTTCTTGTGAGCAGGGCTCCTTTTTCGGTTCCAAGCACACATTTTGATACATTGCTAATGAAATTGACATATGTGGAAAAACAACCTAGTATAGTAATTAAATCAAGCAATTCTAAACACCATTGAAACTCTTAATCTACTAACTTCCTTTAGGCAAAGCAGTCACTCATCTTGGTTTGCATTTCTTGCTAATGTGAAGTTGTTTAATCCCTAAATAATAATACTTTCTTGTCACCTCAAGCTAATTAGGTTCGACTCGTCCTTACAAGGACTATTTTTCATGCAATGATTGTGAAATTATCTTTTGTATCTTTGTTAACTACTATATTCATTCTAAAAACAATGCCCATCAACCTTCTATGAATTGAATTCATTCAGTTACAATAAACAATGGAGTCCTCCCTCTTGATTTGCATTTCTTATTGATAATAATTGGTTGAGATCCAAAATAAAGAGTACCTCCCATCATTTCCTTTTAGCGGGGCTCCTCGTTTGGTTCCAAGCACAAATTTTGATACATTGATAATGAAATTGACATCTGTGGCAAAACAACCTAGTATAGTAATTAGATCAAGCAATTCTAAACACCATTGAACCTCTTAATTTGCTAACTTCCATCAGTCAAAGTAGTCATTCATCTTGATTTGCATTTCTTACTAATGTGAAGTTGTTTAATCCCTAAATAATAAGACTTTCTTATCACCTTAAGCTAATCACGCTACGCTTGACGTTACAAGGACTATATTTCATGCAATGACTGAAATTATCTTTTGTATCTTTATTAACTACTATATTCATACTAAAAACGATGCCCATGAACCTTCTATGACATGAATTCATTCAATTCCAACAAACAATGCAGTCTTCCATCTTGATTTGCATTTTCTATTGATAATAATTGGTTTCATTCCAAAATAAAGAGTACCTCCCATCATTTCTTGTTCGGATGACTCCTCTTTCGGTTCTAAGCACACATTTTGATACATTGATAATGAAATTGACATATGTGGCAAAACAACCTAGTATATTAATGAAATCAAGCAATTCTAAACACCATTGAAAGTCTTAATCTACTAACTTCCTTCAGCCAAAGCAGTCATTCATCTTCGTTTGCATTTCTTGCTAATGTGAAGTTGTTTAATCCATAAATAATAAGACTTTCTTGTCACCTCAAACTAATTAGGTTCGACTCGTTGTTACAAGGACTATTTTTCATGCAATGATTGTGAAATTATCTTTTGTATCTTTGTTGACTACAATATTCATTCTAAAAACAATGCCCATCAACCTTCTATGACATGAATTCATTCAATTTCAACAAACAATGGAGTTCTCCCTCTTGATTTGCATTTCTTTTTGATAATAATTGGTTGAGATCCAAAATAAAGTGTACCTCCCATCCTTTCTTGTTAGCAGGGCTCCTCTTTTAGTTCCAAGCACACATTTCGATACATTGATAATGATATTGACATATGTGGCAAAACAACCTAGTATAGTAATTAAATCAAGCAAATCTAAACACCATTGAAACTCTTAATCTGCTAGCTTCCATCAACCAATGCAGTCTTTTATCTAGGTTTGCATTTCTAGCTAATTTGAAGTTGTTTAATCCCTAAATAATAAGACTTTCTTGTCACCACAAGCTATTTAGGTTCGACTCCTCGTTACAAGGACTATTTTTCATCCAATGATTGCGAAATTATCTTTTGTATCTTTGTTAACGACCATATTCATTCTAAAAACAATGCCCATGAACCTTCTATGAAGTGAATTCATTCAATTCCACCAAAAAATGGAGTCCTCACTCTTGATTTGCATTTCTTATTGATAATAATTGGTTTCGTTCCAAAATAAAGAGTACCTCAAATCATTTCTTATTAGCAGAGCTCCTCTTTTGGTTCCAAGCACACATTTTGATACATTGCTAATGAAATTGACATATGTGGAAAAACAACCTAGTATAGTAATTCAATCAAGCAATTCTAAACACCATTGAAACTCTTAATCTACTAACTTCCATCAGGCAAAGCAGTCATTCATCTTGGTTTGCATTTCTTGCTAATGTAAAGTTGTTTAATCCCTAAATAATATGACTTTCTTTTCACCTCAAGCTAATTAGGTTTGACTCGTCATTACAAGGACTATTTTTCATGCAATGACTGTGAAATTACCTTTTGTATCTTTGTTAACAGCTATATTCATTCTAAAAACAATGCCCATGAACCTTCTATCAAATGCATTCATTCAATTCCACCAAAAAATGGAGTCCTCCCTCTTGATTTGCAGTTCTTATTGATAATAATTGGTTGTGTTAAAAAATAAAGAGTACCTCCTATCATTTCTAGTTAGCAGGGCTCCTCTTTTCGTTCCAAGCACAGATTTTGATACATTGATGATGAAATTCACATATGTGGCCAAGCAACCTAGTATAGTAATTAAATCAATCAAATCTAAACACCATTGAAACTCAAAATCTGGTAACATCCATCAGCCAATGCAGTCATTCAACTTGGTTTGCATTTGCTGCTAACGTGAAGTTGTTTAATCCCTAAATAATAAGACTTTCTTATCACATCAGGCTAATTAGGCTCCCCTCGTCGTTACAAGTACTATTTTTCATGCAATGACTATGAAATTATCTTTTGTATCTTTATTAACCACAATATTTGTTATAAAAACAATGCCCATGAACCTTCAATGACATCAATTCATTCATTTCCAATAAACAATGGAGTCGTCCATCTTGATTTGCTTTTCTTATTGATAATAATTGGTTGAGTTCCAAAATAAAGAGTACCTCCCATCATTTCTAGTTAGCAGGGCTCCACTTTTGGTTCCAAGCACGCATTTTGATATATTGATGATGAAATTGACATATGTGGCAAAACAACCTAGTATAGCAATTAGATCAAGCAAATCTAAACACCATTGAAACCCTAAATCTACTAACATCCATTAGCCAAACCAGTCATTCATCTTGGTTTTCATTTCTAACTAATGTGAAGCTGTTTAATAACTAAATAATAAGACTTTCTTATCACCTTATGCTAATTATGCTCCGCTCATCATTACAAGGAATATATTTTATGCAATCACTATGAAATTATCTTTTGTATCTTTATTAACTACAACATTCATTCTAAAAACAAAGCCCAGGAACCTTCAATGACATGAATTCATTCAATGCCAACAAACAATGGAGTCCTCCATCTGGATTTGCATTTTCTATTGATAATAATTGGTTGAGTTCCAAAATAAAGAGTACCTCCCATCATTTCTAGTTAGTAGGGCTCCTCTTTTGGTTCCAAGCACGCATTTTGATACATTGATGATGAAATTGACATATGTGGCAAAACAACCTAGTATAGTAATTAGATAAAGCAAATCTAAACACCGTTGAAACTCTTAATATGCTAACTTTCATTAGCCAAAGCAGTCAATCATATTGGTTTGCATTTCTTAGAAAGGTGGAATTGTTTAATCCCTAAATAATAAGACTTTCTTATCACCTTAAGCTAATTAGGCTCCACTCGACATTACAAGGACAATATTTCATGCAATGAATATGAAATTATCTTTTGTAACTTTAATAACTACTATATTCATTCTAAAAACAATGCCCAGGAACCTTCTATGACTTGAATTCATTCATTTCCAACAAACAATGGAGTCCTCCATCATGATTTGCATTTCCTATTGATAATAATTTGTTGAGTTCCAAAATAAAGAGTACCACCCATCATTTCTTGTTAGTAGGGCTCCTCTTTTGGTTCCAAGCACACATTTTGCTACATTGATAATCAAATCGACATATATGGAAAAACAACCCAGTATAGTAATTAAATCAAGCAAATTTAAACACCATTGAAACTCTAAATCAGGTAACATCCATCAACCAATGCAGTCATTCAACTTGGTTTGCATTTCTTGCTAATGTAAAGTTGTTTAATCCATAAATAATAAGACTTTCTTGTCACCTTAAGCTAATTAGGTTTGACTCATCGTTACAAGGACTATTTTTCATGCAATGACTGTGAAATTATCTTTTGTATCTTTGTTAACTACTATATTCATTCTAAAAACAATGCCCGTGAACCTTCTATGACATGAATTCATTCAATTCCAACAAACAATGGAGTCCTCCCTGTTGATTTGCATTTCTTATTGTTAATAATTGGTTGAATTCCAAAATAAAGAGTACCACCCATCATTTCTTGTTAGCAGGGCTCCTCTTTTGGATCCAAGCACACATTTTGATCCTTTGATGATGAAATTGACATATGTGGCAAAACAACATAGTATAGTAATTAGATAAAGCAAATCTAAACACCATTGAAACTCTAAATCTGCTAACTTCCATGAGCCAAAGTAGTCATTCATCTTGGTTTACATTTCTTACTAATGTCAATTTGTTTAATCCCTAAATAATAAAACTTTCCTATCACCATCAGTTAATTAGGCTCTGCTCGTCGTTACAAGGACAATATTTCATGCAATCACTATGAAATTATCTTGTATCATTATTAACTACTACATTCATTCTAAAAACAAAGCCCAGGAACCTTCAATGACATCAATTCATTCAATTCCAACAAACAATGGAGTCCTTTATCTTGATTTGCTTTTCATATTGATAATAATTGTTTGATTTCCAAAATAAAGAGTACCTCCCATCATTTCTAATTGGCAGCGCTCCTAATTTGGTTCCAAGCACACATCTTGATAGATTGATAATGAAATTGACATATGTGGCAAAACAACCTATTATAATAATTAAATCAAGCTAACTTCCATCAGCCAAAGCAGTCATTCATTTTGGTTTGCATTTCTTGCTAGTGTAAAGTTGTTTAATCCCTTAATAATAAGACTTTCTTATCACCTCATGCTAATTAGGTTCGACTCGTCGTTACAAGGACTATTTTTCATGTAATGACTATGAAATTATCTTTTGTATCTTTGTTAACTACTATATTCATTCTAAAAACAATGCCCATGAACATTCTATGACATGAATTCATCCAATTCCAACAAACAATGGAGTCCTACCTCTTGATTTGCATTTCTTATTGATAATAATTGGTTGAGTTCCAAAATAAAGGGTACCTCCCATCATGTCTAGTTAGCAGGGCTCCTCTTTTGGTTCCAAGTACACATTTTGATATATTGATAATGAAATTGACATATGTGGGCAAACAACCTATTATAGTAATTAAATCAAGCAAATATTACCACCATTGAAGCTCTTAATATGATAACTTCCATCAACCAAAGCAATCTTTCATCTTGGATTGCATTTCTTGCAAATGTGAAGTTGTTTAATCCCTGAATAATAAGGCTTTCTTATCACCTCATGCTAATTAGGTTCGACTTGTGGTTACAAGGACTATATTTCATGCAATGACTATGAAATTATCTTTTGTATCTTTATTAACTACTATATTCATTCTAAAAACAATGCCCAGAAACCTTCTATGACATGAATTCATTGAATTTCAACAAACAATGGAGTCCTCCATCTTGATTTGCATTTTCTATTGATAATAATTGGATGAGTTCCAAAAGAAAGAGTACCTCCCATCATTTCTTGTTAACAAGGCTTCTCTTTTGGATCCAAGCACACATTTTGATACTTTCATGATGAAAATGACATATGCGGCAAAACAACCTAGTATAGTAATTAGATCAAGCAAATCTAAACACCATTGAAACTCTAAATCTGCTAACTTCTATGAGCCAAAGCAGCCATTCCTCTTGGTTTGCATTTCTTACTAATGTGAAGTTGTTTAATCCCTAAATAATAAGACTTTCTTGTCACCTCAAACTAATTAGGTTAAACTCCTCTTTACAAGGACTATTTTTCATGCAATGATTGGGATATTATCTTTTGTATCTTTGTTAACCACTATATTCATTCTAAAAACAATGCCCAGAAACCTTCTATTACTTGAATTCATTCAGTTCCAACAAACAATGGAGTCCTCCATCATGATTTGCATTTTCTATTGATAAATAATTTGTTGAGTTCCCAAAATAAAGAGTACCACCCATCATTTCTTGTTAGTAAGGCTCCTCTTTTGGTTCCAAGCACACATTTTGCTATATTGATAATGAAATTGACATATGTGGCCAAACAACCCAGTATAGTAATTAAATCAAGCAAATTTAAACACCATTGAAACTCTAAATCAGGTAACATCCATCAACCAATGCAGTCATTCAACTTGGTTTGCATTTCTTGCTAATGTAAAGTTGTTTAATCCATAAATAATAAGACTTTCTTGTCACCTTCAGCTAATGAGGTTTGACTCATCGTTACAAGGACTATCTTTCATGCAATGACTGTGAAATTATCTTTTGTATCTTTGTTAACTACTATATTCATTCTAAAAACAATGCCCATGAACCTTCTATGACATGAATTCATTCAATTCCAACAAACAATGGAGTCCTCCCTGGTGATTTGCATTTCTTATTGTTAATAATTGGTTGAATTCCAAAATAAAGAGTACCACCCATCATTTCTTGTTAGCAGGGCTCCGCTTTTGGGTCCAAGCACGCATTTTGATCCTTTGATGATGAAATTGACATATGTGGCAAAACAACATAGTATAGTAATTAGATAAAGCAAATCTAAACACCATTGAAACTCTAAATCTGCTAACTTCCATGAGCCAAAGTAGTCATTCATCTTAGTTTACATTTCTTACTAATGTCAATTTGTTTAAATCCCTAAATAATAAAAACTTTCCTATCACCATCAGTTAATTAGGCTCTGCTCCTCGTTACAAGGACTATATTTCATGCAATGACTATGAAATTATCTTTTGTATCTTTATTAACTACTATATTCATTCTAAAAACAATGCCCAGAAACCTTCTATGACATGAATTCATTGAATTTCAACAAACAATGGAGTCCTCCATCTTGATTTGCATTTTCTATTGATAATAATTGGATGAGTTCCAAAAGAAAGAGTACCTCCCATCATTTCTTGTTAACAAGGCTTCTCTTTTGGATCCAAGCACACATTTTGATACTTTGATGATGAAATTGACATATGCGGCAAAACAACCTAGTATAGTAATTAGATCAAGCAAATCTAAACACCATTGAAACTCTAAATCTGCTAACTTCTATGAGCCAAAGCAGCCATTCCTCTTGGTTTGCATTTCTTACTAATGTGAAGTTGTTTAATCCCTAAATAATAAGACTTTCTTGTCACCTCAAACTAATTAGGTTAAACTCCTCTTTACAAGGACTATTTTTCATGCAATGATTGGGATATTATCTTTTGTATCTTTGTTAACCACTATATTCATTCTAAAAACAATGCCCAGGAAACTTCTATTACTTGAATTCATTCAGTTCCAACAAACAATGGAGTCCTCCATCATGATTTGCATTTTCTATTGATAATAATTTGTTGAGTTCCAAAATAAAGAGTACCACCCATCATTTCTTGTTAGTAAGGCTCCTCTTTTGGTTCCAAGCACACATTTTGCTATATTGATAATGAAATTGACATATGTGGCCAAACAACCCAGTATAGTAATTAAATCAAGCAAATTTAAACACCATTGAAACTCTAAAATCAGGTAACATCCATCAACCAATGCAGTCATTCAACTTGGTTTGCATTTCTTGCTAATGTAAAGTTGTTTAATCCATAAATAATAAGACTTTCTTGTCACCTTCAGCTAATGAGGTTTGACTCATCGTTACAAGGACTATCTTTCATGCAATGACTGTGAAATTATCTTTTGTATCTTTGTTAACTACTATATTCATTCTAAAAACAATGCCCGTGAACCTTCTATGACATGAATTCATTCAATTCCAACAAACAATGGAGTCCTCCCTGGTGATTTTCATTTCTTATTGTTAATAATTGGTTGAATTCCAAAATAAAGAGTACCACCCATCATTTCTTGTTAGCAGGGCTCCGCTTTTGGGTCCAAGCACGCATTTTGATCCTTTGATGATGAAATTGACATATGTGGCAAAACAACATAGTATAGTAATTAGATAAAGCAAATCTAAACGCCATTGAAACTCTAAATCTGCTAACTTCCATGAGCCAAAGTAGTCATTCATCTTAGTTTACATTTCTTACTAATGTCAATTTGTTTAATCCCTAAATAATAAAACTTTCCTATCACCATCAGTTAATTAGGCTCTGCTCCTCGTTACAAGGACTATATTTCATGCAATGACTATGAAATTATCTTTTGTATCTTTATTAACTACTATATTCATTCTAAAAACAATGCCCAGAAACCTTCTATGACATGAATTCATTGAATTTCAACAAACAATGGAGTCCTCCATCTTGATTTGCATTTTCTATTGATAATAATTGGATGAGTTCCAAAAGAAAGAGTACCTCCCATCATTTCTTGTTAACAAGGCTTCTCTTTTGGATCCAAGCACACATTTTGATACTTTGATGATGAAATTGACATATGCGGCAAAACAACCTAGTATAGTAATTAGATCAAGCAAATCTAAACACCATTGAAACTCTAAATCTGCTAACTTCTATGAGCCAAAGCAGCCATTCCTCTTGGTTTGCATTTCTTACTAATGTGAAGTTGTTTAATCCCTAAATAATAAGACTTTCTTGTCACCTCAAACTAATTAGGTTAAACTCCTCTTTACAAGGACTATTTTTCATGCAATGATTGGGATATTATCTTTTGTATCTTTGTTAACCACTATATTCATTCTAAAAACAATGCCCAGGAAACTTCTATTACTTGAATTCATTCAGTTCCAACAAACAATGGAGTCCTCCATCATGATTTGCATTTTCTATTGATAATAATTTGTTGAGTTCCAAAATAAAGAGTACCACCCATCATTTCTTGTTAGTAAGGCTCCTCTTTTGGTTCCAAGCACACATTTTGCTATATTGATAATGAAATTGACATATGTGGCCAAACAACCCAGTATAGTAATTAAATCAAGCAAATTTAAACACACATTGAAACTCTAAATCAGGTAACATCCATCAACCAATGCAGTCATTCAACTTGGTTTGCATTTCTTGCTAATGTAAAGTTGTTTAATCCATAAATAATAAGACTTTCTTGTCACCTTCAGCTAATGAGGTTTGACTCATCGTTACAAGGACTATCTTTCATGCAATGACTGTGAAATTATCTTTTGTATCTTTGTTAACTACTATATTCATTCTAAAAACAATGCCCGTGAACCTTCTATGACATGAATTCATTCAATTCCAACAAACAATGGAGTCCTCCCTGGTGATTTGCATTTCTTATTGTTAATAATTGGTTGAATTCCAAAATAAAGAGTACCACCCCTCATTTCTTGTTAGCAGGGCTCCGCTTTTGGGTCCAAGCACGCATTTTGATCCTTTGATGATGAAATTGACATATGTGGCAAACCAACATAGTATAGTAATTAGATAAAGCAAATCTAAACACCATTGAAACTCTAAATCTGCTAACTTCCATGAGCCAAAGTAGTCATTCATCTTAGTTTACATTTCTTACTAATGTCAATTTGTTTAATCCCTAAATAATAAAACTTTCCTATCACCATCAGTTAATTAGGCTCTGCTCCTCGTTACAAGGACTATATTTCATGCAATGACTATGAAATTATCTTTTGTATCTTTATTAACTACTATATTCATTCTAAAAACAATGCCCAGAAACCTTCTATGACATGAATTCATTGAATTTCAACAAACAATGGAGTCCTCCATCTTGATTTGCATTTTTCTATTGATAATAATTGGATGAGTTCCAAAAGAAAGAGTACCTCCCATCATTTCTTGTTAACAAGGCTTTCTCTTTTGGATCCAAGCACACATTTTGATACTTTGATGATGAAATTGACATATGCGGCAAAACAACCTAGTATAGTAATTAGATCAAGCAAATCTAAACACCATTGAAACTCTAAATCTGCTAACTTCTATGAGCCAAAGCAGCCATTCCTCTTGGTTTGCATTTCTTACTATTGTGAAGTTGTTTAATCCCTAAATAATAAGACTTTCTTGTCACCTCAAACTAATTAGGTTAAACTCCTCTTTACAAGGACTATTTTTCATGCAATGATTGGGATATTATCTTTTGTATCTTTGTTAACCACTATATTCATTCTAAAAACAATGCCCAGGAACCTTCTATTACTTGAATTCATTCAGTTCCAACAAACAATGGAGTCCTCCATCATGATTTGCATTTTCTATTGATAATAATTTGTTGAGTTCCAAAATAAAGAGTACCACCCATCATTTCTTGTTAGTAAGGCTCCTCTTTTGGTTCCAAGCACACATTTTGCTATATTGATAATGAAATTGACATATGTGGCCAAACAACCCAGTATAGTAATTAAATCAAGCAAATTTAAACACCATTGAAACTCTAAATCAGGTAACATCCATCAACCAATGCAGTCATTCAACTTGGTTTGCATTTCTTGCTAATGTAAAGTTGTTTAATCCATAAATAATAAGACTTTCTTGTCACCTTCAGCTAATGAGGTTTGACTCATCGTTACAAGGACTATCTTTCATGCAATGACTGTGAAATTATCTTTTGTATCTTTGTTAACTACTATATTCATTCTAAAAACAATGCCCGTGAACCTTCTATGACATGAATTCATTCAATTCCAACAAACAATGGAGTCCTCCCTGGTGATTTGCATTTCTTATTGTTAATAATTGGTTGAATTCCAAAATAAAGAGTACCACCCATCATTTCTTGTTAGCAGGGCTCCGCTTTTGGGTCCAAGCACGCATTTTGATCCTTTGATGATGAAATTGACATATGTGGCAAAACAACATAGTATAGTAATTAGATAAAGCAAATCTAAACACCATTGAAACTCTAAATCTGCTAACTTCCATGAGCCAAAGTAGTCATTCATCTTAGTTTACATTTCTTACTAATGTCAATTTGTTTAATCCCTAAATAATAAAACTTTCCTATCACCATCAGTTAATTAGGCTCTGCTCCTCGTTACAAGGACTATATTTCATGCAATGACTATGAAATTATCTTTTGTATCTTTATTAACTACTATATTCATTCTAAAAACAATGCCCAGAAACCTTCTATGACATGAATTCATTGAATTTCAACAAACAATAGTGTCCTCCATCTTGATTTGCATTTTCTATTGATAATAATTGGATGAATTCCAAAAGAAAGAGTACCTCCCATCATTTCTTGTTAACAAGGCTTCTCTTTTGGATCCAAGCACACATTTTGATACTTTGATGATGAAATTGACATATGTGGCAAAACAACCTAGTATAGTAATTAGATCAAGCAAATCTAAACACCATTGAAACTCTAAATCTGCTAACTTCTATGAGCCAAAGCAGCCATTCCTCTTGGTTTGCATTTTTTACTAATGTGAAGTTGTTTAATCCCTAAATAATAAGACTTTCTTGTCACCTCAAACTAATTAGGTTAAACTCTTCTTTACAAGGACTATTTTTCATGCAATGATTGGGAAATTATCTTTTGTATCTTTGTTAACCACTATATTCATTCTAAAAACAATGCCCAGGAACCTTCTATTACTTGAATTCATTCAGTTCCAACAAACAATGGAGTCCTCCATCATGATTTGCATTTTCTATTGATAATAATTTGTTGAGTTCCAAAATAAAGAGTACCACCCATCATTTCTTGTTAGTAAGGCTCCTCTTTTGGTTCCAAGCACACATTTTGCTATATTGATAATGAAATTGACATATGTGGCCAAACAACCCAGTATAGTAATTAAATCAAGCAAATTTAAACACCATTGAAACTCTAAATCAGGTAACATCCATCAACCAATGCAGTCATTCAACTTGGTTTGCATTTCTTGCTAATGTAAAGTTGTTTAATCCATAAATAATAAGACTTTCTTGTCACCTTCAGCTAATGAGGTTTGACTCATCGTTACAAGGACTATCTTTCATGCAATGACTGTGAAATTATCTTTTGTATCTTTGTTAACTACTATATTCATTCTAAAAAAACAATGCCCGTGAACCTTCTATGACATGAATTCATTCAATTCCAACAAACAATGGAGTCCTCCCTGGTGATTTGCATTTCTTATTGTTAATAATTGGTTGAATTCCAAAATAAAGAGTACCACCCATCATTTCTTGTTAGCAGGGCTCCGCTTTTGGGTCCAAGCACGCATTTTGATCCTTTGATGATGAAATTGACATATGTGGCAAAACAACATAGTATAGTAATTAGATAAAGCAAATCTAAACACCATTGAAACTCTAAATCTGCTAACTTCCATGAGCCAAAGTAGTCATTCATCTTAGTTTACATTTCTTACTAATGTCAATTTGTTTAATCCCTAAATAATAAAACTTTCCTATCACCATCAGTTAATTAGGCTCTGCTCCTCGTTACAAGGACTATATTTCATGCAATGACTATGAAATTATCTTTTGTATCTTTATTAACTACTATATTCATTCTAAAAACAATGCCCAGAAACCTTCTATGACATGAATTCATTGAATTTCAACAAACAATAGTGTCCTCCATCTTGATTTGCATTTTCTATTGATAATAATTGGATGAATTCCAAAAGAAAGAGTACCTCCCATCATTTCTTGTTAACAAGGCTTCTCTTTTGGATCCAAGCACACATTTTGATACTTTGATGATGAAATTGACATATGTGGCAAAACAACCTAGTATAGTAATTAGATCAAGCAAATCTAAACACCATTGAAACTCTAAATCTGCTAACTTCTATGAGCCAAAGCAGCCATTCCTCTTGGTTTGCATTTTTTTACTAATGTGAAGTTGTTTAATCCCTAAATAATAAGACTTTCTTGTCACCTCAAACTAATTAGGTTAAACTCTTCTTTACAAGGACTATTTTTCATGCAATGATTGGGAAATTATCTTTTGTATCTTTGTTAACCACTATATTCATTCTAAAAACAATGCCCAGGAACCTTCTATTACTTGAATTCATTCAGTTCCAACAAACAATGGAGTCCTCCATCATGATTTGCATTTTCTATTGATAATAATTTGTTGAGTTCCAAAATAAAGAGTACCACCCATCATTTCTTGTTAGTAAGGCTCCTCTTTTGGTTCCAAGCACACATTTTGCTATATTGATAATGAAATTGACATATGTGGCCAAACAACCCAGTATAGTAATTAAATCAAGCAAATTTAAACACCATTGAAACTCTAAATCAGGTAACATCCATCAACCAATGCAGTCATTCAACTTGGTTTGCATTTCTTGCTAATGTAAAGTTGTTTAATCCATAAATAATAAGACTTTCTTGTCACCTTCAGCTAATGAGGTTTGACTCATCGTTACAAGGACTATCTTTCATGCAATGACTGTGAAATTATCTTTTGTATCTTTGTTAACTACTCTATTCATTCTAAAAACAATGCCCGTGAACCTTCTATGACATGAATTCATTCAATTCCAACAAACAATGGAGTCCTCCCTGGTGATTTGCATTTCTTATTGTTAATAATTGGTTGAATTCCAAAATAAAGAGTACCACCCATCATTTCATGTTAGCAGGGCTCCTCTTTTGGGTCCAAGCACACATTTTGATCCTTTGATGATGAAATTGACATATGTGGCAAAACAACCTAGTATAGTAATTAGATAAAGCAAATCTAAACACCATTGAAACTCTAAATCTGCTAACCTCCATGAGCCAAAGTAGTCATTCATCTTAGTTTACATTTCTTACTAATTTCAATTTGTTTAATCCCTAAATAATAAAAATTTCCTATCACCATCAGTTAATTAGGCTCTGCTCGTCATTACAAGGACTATATTTCATGCAATGACTATGAAATTATCTTTTGTGTCTTTATTAACTACTATATTCATTCTAAAAACAATGCCCAGAAACCTTCTATGACATGAATTCATTGAATTTCAACAAGCAATGGAGTCCTCCATCTTGATTTGCATTTTCTATTGATAATAATTGGATGAGTTCCAAAAGAAAGAGTACCTCCCATCATTTCTTATTAACAAGGCTTCTCTTTTGGATCCAAGCACACATTTTGATACTTTGATGATGAAATTGACATATGCGGCAAAACAACCTAGTATAGTAATTAGATCAAGCAAATCTAAACACCATTGAAACTCTACATCTACTAACTTCTATGAGCCAAAGCAGCCATTCCTCTTGGTTTGCATTTCTTACTAATGTGAAGTTGTTTAATCCCTAAATAATAAGACTTTCTTGTCACCTCAAACTAATTAGGTTAAACTCCTCTTTACAAGGACTATTTTTTATGCAATGATTGGGAAATTATCGTTTGTATCTTTGTTAACCACTATATTCATTCTAAAAACAATGCCCAGGAACCTTCTATTACTTGAATTCATTCAGTTCCAACAAACAATGGAGTCCTCCATCATGATTTGCATTTTCTATTGATAATAATTTGTTGAGTTCCAAAATAAAGAGTACCACCCATCATTTCTTGTTAGTAAGACTCCTCTTTTGGTTCCAAGCACACATTTTGCTATATTGATAATGAAATTGACATATGTGGCCAAACAACCCAGTATAGTAATTAAATCAATCAAATTTAAACACCATTGAAACTCTAAATCAGGTAACATCCATCAACCAATACAGTCATTCAACTTGGTTTGCATTTCTTGCTAATGTAAAGTTGTTTAATCCATAAATAATAAGACTTTCTTGTCACTTTCAGCTAATGAGGTTTGACTCATCGTTACAAGGACTATTTTTCATGCAATGACTGTGAAATTATCTTTTGTATCTTTGTTAACTACTATATTCATTCTAAAAACAATGCTCGTGAACCTTATATGACATGAATTCATTCAATTCCAACAAACAATGGAGTCCTCCCTAGTGATTTGCATTTCTTATTGTTAATAATTGGTTGAATTCCAAAATAAAGAGTACCACCCATCATTTCTTGTTAGCAGGGCTCCTCTTTTGGGTCCAAGCACACATTTTGATCCTTTGATGATGAAATTGACATATGTGGCAAAACAACATAGTATAGTAATTAGATAAAGCAAATCTAAACACCATTGAAACTCTAAATCTGCTAACTTCCATGAGCCAAAGTAGTCATTCATCTTAGTTTACATTTCTTACTAATGCCAATTTGTTTAATCCCTAAATAATAAAACTTTCCTATCACCATCAGTTAATTAGGCTCTGCTCGTCGTTACAAGGACTATATTTCATGCAATCACTATGAAATTATCTTTTGTATCATTATTAACTACTACATTCATTCTAAAAACAAAGCCCAGGAACCTTCAATGACATCAATTCATTCAATTCCAACAAACAATGGAGTCCTCTATCTTGATTTGCTTTTCATATTGATAATAATTGGTTGAGTTCCAAAATAAAGAGTACCTCCCATCATTTCTAGTTGGCAGTGCTCCTATTTTGGTTCCAAGCGCACATTTTGATAGATTGATAATGAAATTGACATATGTGGCAAAACAACCTATTATAATAATTAAATCAAGCAAATATTAACACCATTAAAGCTCTTAATCTGCTAACTTCCATCAGCCAAAGCAGTCATTCATATTGGTTTGCATTTCTTGCTAGTTTAAAGTTGTTTAATCCCTTAATAATAAGACTTTTTTATCATCTCATGCTAATTAGGTTCGACTCGTCGTTACAAGGACTATTTTTCATGTAATGACTATGAAATTATCTTTTGTATCTTTGTTAACTACTATATTCATTCTAAAAACAATGCCCATGAACCTTCTATGACATGAATTCATCCAATTCCAACAAACAATGGAGTCCTACCTCTTGATTTGCATTTCTTATTGATAATAATTGGTTGAGTTCCAAAATAAAGGGTACCTCCCATCATGTCTAGTTAGTAGGGCTCCTCTTTTGGTTCCAAGTACACATTTTGATATATTGATAATGAAATTGACATATGTGGCAAAACAACCTATTATAGTAATTAAATCAAGCAAATATTACCACCATTAAAGCTCTTAATATGCTAACTTCCATCAACCAAAGCAATCTTTCATCTTGGATTGCATTTCTTGCAAATGCGGAGTTGTTTAATCCTTGAATAATAAGACTTTCTTATCAACTCATGCTAATTAGGTTCGACTTGTCGTTACAAGGACTATATTTCATGCAATGACTATGAAATTATCTTTTGTATCTTTATTAACTACTATATTCATTCTAAAAACAATGCCCAAAAACCTTCTATGACATGAATTCATTGAATTTCTACAAACAATGGAGTCCTCCATCTTGATTTTCATTTTCTATGGATAATAATTGGATGAGTTCCAAAAGAAAGAGTACCTCCCATCATTTCTTGTTAACAGGGCTCCTCTTTTGGATCCAAGCACACATTTTGATACTTTGATGATGAAATTGACATATGTGGCAAAACAACCTAGTATAGTAATTAGATCAAGCAAATCTAAACACCATTGAAACTCTAAATCTGCTAACTTCTATGAGCCAAAGCAGCCATGCCTCTTGGTTTGCATTTCATACTAATGTGAAGTTGTTTAATCCCTAAATAATAAGACTTTCTTGTCACCTCAAACTAATTAAGTTAAACTCGTCTTTACAAGGACTATTTTTCATGCAATGATTAGGAAATTATCTTTTGTATCTTTGTTAACCACTATATTCATTCTAAAAACAATGCCCATCAAACTTCTATGACATGAATTCATTCAATTCCAACAAACAATAGAGTCCTCCCTCTTGATTTGCATTTCTTATTGATAATAATTGGTTGAGATCCAAAATAAAGAGTACCTCCCATCATTTCTTGTTAGCAGGGCTCCTCTTTTGGTTCCAAGCACACATTTCGATACATTGATAATGAAATTGACATATGTGGCAAAACAACCTAGTATAGTAATTAAATCAAGCAATTCTAAACACCAATGAAACTCTTAATGTACTAACATCCATCAATCAAAGCAGTCATTCATCTTGATTTGCATTTCTTGCTAATGTAAAGTTGTTTAATCCCTAAATAATAAGACTTTCTTGTGACCTCAAGCTAATTAGGTTTGACTCGTCGTTACAAGGTCTATTTTTCATGCAATGACTGTGAAATTATCTTATGTATCTTTGTTAACTAGTATATTCATTTTAAAAACAATGCCCATCAACCTTCTATGACATGAATTCATTCAATTCCAATAAACAATGGTGTCCTCCCACTTGATTTGCATTTCTTATTGATAATAATTGGTTGACTTCCAAAATAAAGAGTACCTCCTATCATTTCTTGTTAGGAGGGCTCCTCTTTTGGATCTAAGCACACATTTTGATACTTTGATAATGTAATTGACATATGTGGCAAAACAACATAGTATAGTAATTAGATCAAGCAAATCTAAACACCAGTGAAACTCTAAATCTGGTAACTTCTATGAGCCAAAGCAGTCAATCATCTTGGTTTGCATTTCTTTCTAATGTGATGTTGTTTAATCCCTAAATAATAAGACTTTCTTATCACCATCAGGTAATTAGGCTCTACTTGTCGTTACAAGGACTATATTTCATGCAATCATTATGAAATTATCTTTTGTATCTTTATTAACTACTATATTCATTCTAAAAGCAATGCGCAGGAAACTTCTATGACATGAATTCATTCAATTCCAACAAACAATGGAGTCTTCCATCTTGATTTGCATTTTCTATTGATAATAATTGGTTTTGTTCCAAAATAAAGAGTACCTCAAATAATTTCTTGTTAGCAGGGCTCCTCTTTCGGTTCCAAGCACACATTTTGATACATTGCTAATGAAATTGACATATGTGGAAAAACAACCTAGTATAGTAATTAAATCAAGCAATTCTAAACACAATTGAAACTCTTAATCTACTAACTTCCATCGGGCAAAGCAGTCATTCATCTTGATTTGCATTTCTTGATAATGTGAAGTTGTTTAATCCCTAAATAATAAGACTTTCTTGTCACCGCAAGCTAATTAGGTTCGACTCGTCGTTACAAGGACTATTTTTCATGCAATGATTGTGAAATTATCTTTTGTATCTTTGTTAACTACTATATTCATTCTAAAAACAATGCCCATCAACCTTCTATGACATGAATTCATTCAATTCCAACAATTAATGGAGTCCTCCCTCTTGATTTGCATTTCTTATTGATAATAATTGGTTGAGATTCAAAATAAAGAGGACCTCCCATCATTTCTTTTTAGCGGGGCTCCTCTTTTGGCTCCAAGCACAAATTTCGATACATTGATAATGAAATTGACATATGTTGCAAAACAACCTAGTATAGTAATTAGATCAAGCAAATCATAACACCATTGAAACTCTTAATCTGCTAACTTCCATCAGCCAAAGCAGTCATTCACCTTGGTTTGCATTTCTTACTAATGTGAAGTTGTTTAATCCCTAAATAATAAGACTTTCTTATCACCTCAAGCTAATAACACTAGGCTTGACGTTAGAAGGACTATATTTCATACAATGACTATGAAATTATCTTTTGTATCTTTATTAACTACTATATTCATACTAAAAAGAATGCTCAGAAACCTTCTATGACATGAATTCATTCAATTCCAATAGAAAATGGAGTCTTCCATCTTGATTTGCATTTTCTATTGATAATAATTGGTTTCATTCCAAAATAAAGAGTACCTCCCATCATTTCTTGTTAGCAGGGCTCCTCTTTCGGTTTTAAGCACACATTTGGATACATTGATAATAAAATTGACATATGTGGCGAAACAACCTAGTATAGTAATTAAATCAAGCAATTCTAAACACCATTGAAAGTCTTAATCTACTAACTTCCTTCAGCGAAAATAGTCATTCTTCTTGGTTTGCATTTCTTACTAATGTGAAGTTGTTTAATCCCGAAATAATAAGACTTTCGTGTCACCTCAAACTAATTAGGTTCGACTCGTTGTTACAAGGACTATTTTTCATGCAATGATTGTGAAATTATCTTTTGTATCTTTGTTGACTACTATATTCATTCTAAAAACAATGCCCATCAACCTTCTATGACATGAATTCATTCAATTCCAACAAATAATGGAGTGCTCCCTCTTGATTTGCATTTCTTATTGATAATAATTGGTTGAGATCCAAAATAAAGAGTACGTCCCATCATTTCTTGTTAGCAGGGCTCCTCTTTTAGTTCCAAGCACACTTTTCGATAAATTGATAATGATATTGACATATATGGCAAAACAACCTAGTATAGTAATTAAATCAAGCAAATCTAAACACCATTGAAACTCTTAATCTGCTACCTTCCATCAACCAAGGCAGTCATTCATCTAGGTTTGCATTTATAGCTAATTTGAAGTTGTTTAATCCCTAAATAATAAGACTTTCTTGTCACCTCATGCTATTTAGGTTCGACTCCTCGTTACAACGACTATTTTTCATGCAATGATTGTGAAATTATCTTTTATATCTTTGTTAACTACGATATTCATTCTAAAAACAACGCCCATCAACCTTCTATGACATGAATTCATTCAATTCCAACAAACAATGTAGTCCTCTATCTTGATTTGTATTTCTTATGGATAATAATTGGTTGAGTTCGAAAATAAAGAGTACCTCCTATGATTTCTTGTTAGCAGGGCTCCTCTTTTGGATCCAAGGACACATTTTGATACTTTGATGATGAAATTGACATATGTGGCAAAACAACCGAGTATAGTAATTAGATCAAGCAAATCAAAACACCATTGAAACTCTAAATTTGCTAACTTCCATGAGCCAAAGCAGTCATTCATCTTGGTTTGCATTTCTTACTAATGTGAAGTTGCTTGATCCCTAAATAATAAGACTTTCTTATCAACATCATCTAATTAGGCTCTGCTCATCGTTACAAGGACTATATTTCATGCAATCACTATGAAATTATCTTTTGTATCTTTATTAACTACTATATTCATTCTAAAAACAATGCCCAGGAACCTTCTAGGACATGAATTAATTCAATTTCAACGAACAATGGAGTCTCCCATCTTGATTTGCATTTTCTATTGATAATAATTGGTTTCGTTCAAAAATAAAGAGTACCTGCCATCATTTGTTGTTAGCAGAGCTCCCCTTTCGCTTCCAAGTACACATTTTGATACATTGATAATGAAATTGACATATGTGGCAAAAGAACCTAGTATAGTAATTAAATCAAGCAATTCTAAACACCATTGAAACTCTTAATCTACTAACTTCCATCAGCCAAAGCAGTCTTCCATCTTGATTTGCATTTCTTATTGATAATAATTGGTTGAGTTCTAAAATAAAGAGTACCTCCCATCATTTCTAGTTAGCAGGGCTCCTTTTTTGGTTCCAAACACACATTTTGATTCATTGATGATGAAATTAACATATGTGACAAAATAACCTACCATATTAATTAAATCAAACAAATCGAATCACCATTGAAAAACTAAATAAACTTACTTCCATCAGCCAAAGAAACCATTCATCTTGGTTTGCATTTGTAGCTAATGTTAAGTTGTTTAATTCCTAAATAATGAGACTTTCATATCATCTCAAGCTAATTAGGCTTCTCTTATTGTTACAAGGAGTATTTTTCATGAAATAACCTTGAAATTATCCTTTGTGTCTCTATTAACGACTTTATTCATTATAAAAACAATGCCCATGAAACTTCTATAAGATGAATTCATTCAATTCCAACAAACAATGGAGTCCTCCATCCTGATTTGTATTTCTTATTGATAATTATTGGTTGAGTTCCAAAATAAAGAGTACCCCCTCCCACCATTTGTAGTTAGCAAGGCTCCTCTTTTGGTTCCAAGCACACATTTTCATACATTGAATTTGAAATTAGCATATGTGTCTAAACAACCTAGTATATTAATTAAATCAAACAAATCTAAACACCATTGAAACCATAAATGCACTTACTTCCATCAGCCAAAGCAGTCATTCATCTTGGTTTGCATTTCTTGCTAATGTGAAGTTGTTTAATCACTAAATAATTAGACTTTCTTATCACCTCAAGTTCATTAGGCTTCGCTCATAGTTACAAGGATTATTTTCCATGCAATGACCATGAAATTATCTTTTGTGTCTTTATTAACAACTTTATTCATTATCAAAACAATGCCCATGAACCTTCTATGACATAAATTCATTCAATTCCAACAAACAATGGAGTCCTCCATCCTGATTTGCATTTCTTATTGATAATAATTGGTTGAGTTCCAAAAAAAAGACTACCTCCCATAATTTCTAGATAGCAGGACTCCTCTTTTGGCTGCAAGCAGACATTTTGTTACATTAATAATGAAATTGACATATGTGGCAAAACAACCTAGTATAGTAATTAAATCAAGCAAATCTAAACACCATTGAAACTCTAAATCTACTAATTCAATCAGCCAAAGCAGTCATTCATCTTGGTTTGCATTTCTTGCTAAGGTGAAGTTGTTTAATCCCTAAAAAATGAGTCTTTCTTATCACCTCATTAGGCTCCTCTCGTTATTACAAGGATTATTTTTCATGCAATGACCATGAAATTATCTTTTGTGTCTTTATTAACGACTTTATTCATTATAAAAATAATGCCCATGAACTATCTATAACATGAATTTATTCAATTTTAACAAATAATGTAGTCTACCATCTTGATTTGAATTTCATATATAGATAATAATTGGTTGAGTTCGAAAATAAAGACTACCTCCCATCATTTCTATTTAGCAGGGCTCGTCTTTTGGATCCAAACTCACATTTTGATACCTTGATAATGAAATTAACATATATGACTAAACAACCTAGTATATTAAATAAAGCAAACAAATCTGAAGACCATTTAAACTCCAAATCTACTTACTTCCATCAGCGAAAGTAATAATTCCTCTTTGTTTGCATCTCTTGCAAATGTGAAGATGTTTAATCCCTCCATAATGAGACTTTCTAATCACGTCAAGCTAATTAGGCTCTGCTCGTCATTACAAGTACTATTTTTCATGCAATGACTATGAAATTATCTTTTGTATCTTTGTTAAATACTATATTCAGTCTAAAAAGAATGCCCATGAACCTTCTATGACATGAATTCATTCAATTCCAACAAACAATGGAGTCCTCCCTCTTGATTTGCATTTCTTATTGATAACAATTGGTTGAGTTCCAAAATAAAGAGTACCTCCCATCATTTCTTGTTAGCAGGGCTCCTCTTTTGGTTACAAGCACACATTTTGTTACATTGATGATGAAATTCACATATGTGGCAAAACAACCTAATATAGTAATTAAATCAAGCAATTCTAAAAACCATTGAAACTCTTAATCTACAAGCTTCCATCAATCAAACCAGTCATTCTTCTTTGCTTCCATTTCTTGCTAATGTGAAGTTGTTTAATCCCTAAATAATAAGACATTCATATCGCCTCAAGCTAATTAGGCTCCCCTCGTCGTTAAAAGTACTATTTTTCATGTCATGACTATGAAATTATCTTTTGTATCTTTATTAACTACTATATTCATTATAAAAACAATGCCCATGAAACTTCAATGACATCATTTCATTCAATTTGAATCAAAATGGAGTCCTCCATCTTGATTTGCATTTCTTATTGATAATAATTGGTTGAGTTCCAAAATAAAGAGCACCTTCCATCATTTCTAGTTACCAGGGCTCCATTTTCGACTCCAAGCACACATTTTGGTACATTGATAATGAAATTGACATGTATGGCAGAACAACCTATTATAGTAATTGAATCAAGCAAGTTTAAACACCATTGAAACTCTTAATCTGCTAACTTCCATAAGCCAAAGCAGTCATTCATCTTGGTTTGCATTTCTTGCTAATGTGAAGTTGTTTAATCCCAAAATAATAAGACTTTCTTGTCACCTCAAGCTAATAAGGTTCAACTCATCATTACAAGGACTATTTTTCATGTAATGACTATGAAAATATCTTTTGTATCTTTGTTAACTACTATATTCAGTCTAAAAACAATGCCCATGAACCTTCTATGACATGAATTCATTCAATTCCAACAAACAATGAAGTCCTCCCTCTTGATTTGCATTTCTTATTGATAACAATTAGTGAGTTCCAAAATAAAGAGTACCTCCCATCATTTTTGGTTAGAAGGGCTCCTCTATTGGTTCCAAGCACACATTTTGATACATTGCTGATGAAATTGACATATATGGCAAAACAACCTAGTATATTATTTAAATCAAACTAATCTAAACACCATTGAAACTCTAAATCTACTAACATCCATCAGCCAAAGCAATCGTTCAACTTGGTTTGCATTTATTGCTAATGTGATGTTGTTTGATGCCTAAAGAATAAGACTTTCATATCACCTCAAGCTAATTAGGTTAAAAGTACTATTTTTCATGTAATGACTATGAAATTATCTTTTGCATCTTTATTAACTACTATATTCATTATAAAAAAAAATGCCCATGAACCTTCAATGACATCATTTCATTCAATTCCAACAAACAATGGAGTCCTCCATCTTGATTTGCATTTATTATTGATAATAATTAGTTGAGTTCCAAAATAAAGAGTACCTCCCATCATTTCTAGTTAGCAGAGCTCCTTTTTTGGTTCCAAGCACACATTATGATACATAGATGATGAAATTAACATATATGGCAAAACAACTAGTATATTAATTAAATCAAACAAATCAAATCACCATAGAAACACTAAATCAACTTACTTCCATCAACCAAAGCAACCATTCATCTTAGTTTGCACATGAACCTTCAATCATTTCAATCATTATTATAAGGACTATTTTTCATGAAATAACCTTGAACTTATCATTTGTGTCTTTATTAAAGACATTATTCGTTATAAAAACAATGCCCATGAAACTTCTATAACATGAATTCATTCAATTCCAACAAACAATGGAGTCCTCCATCCTGATTTGCATTTCTTATTGATAATAATTGGTTGAGTTCCAAAATAAAGAGTATCCCCCCACCATTTGTAGTTAGCAAGGCTCCTCTTTTGGTTCCAAGCACACATTTTCATACATTGAATTTCAAATTAACATATGTGTCTAAACAACCTAGTATATTAATTAAATCAAGCAAATCTAAACACCATTGAAACCATAAATCCACTTACTTCCATCAGCCAAAGCAGTCATTCATCTTGGTTTGCATTTCTTACTAATGTGAAGTGGTTTAATCACTAAATAATTAGACTTTCTTATCACCTCAAGTTCATTAGGCTCCTCTCATCGTTACAAGGATTATTTTCCATGCAATGACCATGAAATTATCTTTTGTGTCTTTATTAACAACTTTATTCATTATCAAAACAATGCCCATGCACCTTCTATGACATAAATTTATTCAATTCCAACAAACAATGGAGTCCCCCATCCTGATTTGCATTTCTTATTGATAATAATTGGTTGAGTTCCAAAATAAAGAGTACCTCCTATCATTTTTAGTTAGCAGGGCTCGACTTTTGGTTCCAAGCACACATTTTGATACATTGCTAATGAAATTGACATATGTGGCAAAACAACCTAGTATAATAATTAAATCAAGAAAATCTAAACACCATTGAAACTTGAAATCTGCTAACCTCCATTAGCCAAAGCAATCACGCATCTTGGTTTGCATTTCATGGTAATGTGATGTTGTTTAATCGCTAAATAATAAGACATTCTTATCAACTCAAGCTAATTAGGCTTCGCTCATCGTTAAAAGGACTATATGTCATGCAATCACTATGAAATTATCTTTTGTATCTTTATCAACTACAATATTCATTCTAAAAAAAAATGCCCAAGAACATTATATGACATGAATTCATTCAATTCTTACAAACAATGGAGTCCTCCATCTTGATTTGCATTTCGTATTGATAAAAATTGGTTGAGATCCAAAATAAAATGAAATCCCATCATTTATTGTTAGCAGGGATCCTATTTTGGTTCCAAGCACACATTTCGATACATTGATAATGAAATTGACATATGTGGCAAAACAACCTAATATAGTAATTAACTCAAGCAAATCTAAACAGCCAAAGCAATCATTCATCTTGGTTTGCATTTCTTGCTAATGTGAAGTTTAATCACTAAATAATAAGACTTTCTTGTCACCTCAAGCTAATTAGGTTCGACTCGTCATTACAAGGACTATTTTTCATGCAATGACTGTGAAATTATCTTTCGTATCTTTGTTGACTACTATATTCATTCTAAAAACAATGCCCAGGAACTTTTTATGACAAGAATTCATTCAGTTCTTACAAACAATGTAGTCCTCCATCTTGATTTGCATTACCTATTGATAATAATGGGTTGAGATCCAAAATAAAGAGTACCTCCCATCATATCTTGTTAGCAAGGCTCCTCTTTTGGTTCCAAGCACATATTTCGATACATTCATAATGAAATTGACATATGTGGCAAAACAACCTAGTATAAAAATTAAATCAAGCAAATCTAAACACCATCGAAACTCAAAATCTGCTAACCTCCATTAGCCAAAGCAGTCATGCATCTTGGTTTGCATTTTACGGTAATGTGATGTTGTTTAATCGCTAAATAATAAGACATTCTTATCAACTCAAGCTAATTAGGCTCCACTTGTCGTTACAAGGACTATATTTCATGCAATCACTATGAAATTATCTTTTGTATCTTTATCAACTACTATATTCATTCTAAAAAAAAGGTCCAAGAACATTATATGAGATGAATTCATTCAATTCTTACAAACAATGGAGTCCTCCATATTGATTTGCATTTCCTATTGAGAAAAATTGGTTGAGATCCAAAATAAAAAGGACATCCCATCATTTATTGTTAGCAGGGCTCCTCTTTTGGTTCCAAGCACACATTTTGATACATTGATAATGAAATTGACATATATGGCAAAACAACTTAGTATAGAAATTAACTCAAGCAAATCTAAACACCATTGAAACTCGTAATCTACTAACTTCCATCAGCCAAAGTAGTCATTCATCTTGGTTTGCATTTCATGCTAATGTGAAGTTGTTCAATCCCTAATTAATAAGGCTTTCTTGTCACCTCAAGCTAATTAGATTCGACTCGTCGTTACGAGAACTATTTTTCATGCAATGACTATGAAATTATCTTTTGTATCTTTGTTAACTACTATATTCATTATAAAAACAATGCCCATGAACCTTCGATGACATGAATTCATTCAATTCCAACAAACAATGGAGTCCTCCCTCTTCATTTGCATTTCTTATTGATAATAATTGGTTAAGTTCCAAAATAAAGAGTACCTCCCATCATTTCTTGTTAGCAAGGCTCCACTGTTGGTTTGAAGCACACATTTCGATACATTGATAATGAAATTGACATATGTGGCAAAACAACCTAGTATAGTAATTTAATCAAGCAAATCTAAACACCATTGAAACTCTTAATCTGCTAACTTCCATCAGCCAAAGTCTTTATTCATCTTGGTTTGCATTTCTTACTAATGTGAAGTTGTTTAATCCCTAAATAATAAGACTTTCTTATCACCATCAGCTAATTAGGCTTTGCTCGTCGTTACAAGGACTATATTTCATGTAATCACTATGAAATTATCTTTTGTATCTTTATTAACTGCTATATTCATTCTAAAAACAATGCCCAGGAAACATCTATGACATGAATTCATTCAATTCCAACAAACAATGGAGTCTTCCATGTTGATTTGCATTTTCTATTGATAATAATTGGTTTAGTTCCAAAATAAAGAGTACCTCCCATCATTTCTTATTAGCAGGGCTCCCCTTTTGGTTCCAAGCACACATTTTGATACATTGATAATGAAATTGAAATATGTGGCAAAACAACCTACTATAGTAATTAAATCAAGCAATTCTAAACACCATTGAAACTCTTAATCTACTAACTTCCATCAGCCAAAGCAGTCATTCATCTTGTTTTGCATTTCTTGCTAATGTGAAGTTGTTTAATCCCTAAATAATAAGACTTTCTTGTCACCTCAAGCTAACTAGGTTATTTTTCATGCAATGACTGTGCAATTATCTTTTGTATCATTGTTAACTACTATATTCATTCTAAAAACAATGCCCATGAACCTTCTACGACACAAATTCATTCAATTCCAACAAACAATGGAGTCCCCCCTCTTGATTTGCATTTCTTATTGATAATAATTAGTTGAGATAAAAAATAAAGAGTACCTCCCATCATTTCTTGTTAGCAGGGCTCCTCTTTTGGTTCCAAACACACATTTCAATACATTGATAATGAAATTGACATATGTGGCAAAACAACCTAGTATAGTAATTAAATCAAGGAAATCTAAACACCATTGAAACTCTTAATCTGCTAACTTCTATCAGCCAAAGCAGTCATTCATCTTGGTTTGCATTTCTGGCTAATATGAAGTTGTTTAATCCCTAAATAATACGACGTTCTTGTCACCTCAAGCTAATTAGGTTCGACTCGTCATTACAAGGACTATTTTTCATGCAATGACTATGAAATTATCTTTTCCATCTTTGTTAACTACTATATTCATTCTAAAAACAATGCCCATGAACCTTCTATGACATGAATTCATTCAATTCCAACAAACAATGGAGTCCTCCATCTTGATTTGTATTTCTTATTGATAATAATTGGTTGAGTTGCAAACTAAAGAGTACCTCCCATCATTTCTAGTTAGCAGGGCCCCTCTTTTGGTTCGGAGTACACATTTTGATACATTGATGATGAAATTCACATATGCGGTAAAACAACCTAGTATAGTAATTAAATCAAGCAAATCTAAACACCATTGAAACTCTAAATCTGCTAACATCCATCAGTCGAAGCAGTCATTCAACTTGGTTTGCATTTCTTGCTAATGTGAAGTTGTTTAATCCCTAAATAATATGACTTTCATATCACCCCAACCTAATTAGGCTCCCCTCATCGATAAAAGTACTATTTTTCATGTCATGACTATGAAATTACCTTTTGTATCTTTATTAACTACTATATTCCTTATAAAAACAATGCCCATGAACTTTCAATGGCATCATTTCATTCAATTCCAATCAAAATGGAGTCCTCTACCTTGATTTGCATTTCTTATTGATAATAATTGGTTGAGTTCCAAAATAAAGAGCACCTTCCATCATTTCTAGTTAGCAGGGCTCCACTCTCGACTCAAAGCACACATTTTGGTACATTGATAATGAAATTGACATATGTGGCAAGACAACCTTGTATAGTAATTAAATCAAGCAAATGTAAACACCATTAAAACTCTAAATCTGCTAACTTCCATCAGCCCAAGCAGTCATTCATCTTGGTTTGCATTTCTTGCTAATGTGAAGTTGTTTCATCCCTAAAAAATGAGTCTTTCTTATCACCTTATTAGGCTTCTCTCGTTATTACAAGGATTATTTTTCATGCAATGACCATGAAATTATATTTTGTGTCTTTCTTAATGACTTTATTCATTATAAAAATAATGCCCATGAACCATCTACAACATGAAATTATTCATTTTTAACAAATAATGGAGTCGTCCATCTTGATTTGAATTTCATATATAGATAATAATTGGTTGAGTTCCAAAATAAAGAGTACCTCCCATCATTTCTAGTTCGTAGGGCTCGTCTTTTGGTTCCAAGCCCACATTTTGATACCTTGATGATGAAATTGAAATATCAAACAACCTAATATATTAATTAAAGTAAACAAATCTAAAGACCATTTAAACTCCAAATCTACTTACTTCCATCAGCGAAAGTAGTAATTCCTCTTTGTTTGCATTTCTTGCAAATGCAAAGATGTTTAATCCCTCAACAATGAAACTTTCTAATCACATCAAGCTAATTAAGCTCCGCTTGTCATTACAAGTACTATTTTTCATGCAATGACTATGAAATTATCTTTTGTATCTTTATTAACTAATATATTCATCATAAAAACAATGCCCATGAACCTTCTATGACATGAATTCATTCACTTACAACAAACAATGGAGTCCTCCATCTTGATTTGCATTTCTTATTGATAATAATTGGTTGAGTTCCAAAAGAAAGAGTACCTTCCATCATTTCTAGTTAGTAGGGCTCCCCTTTTGGCTCCAAGCACACATTTTGATACATTAATAATTAAATTGACATATGTGGCAAAACAACCTAGTATAGTAATTAAATCAAGCAAATCTAAACACCATTGAAACTCTTAATTTGCTAACTTCCATCAACCAAAGCAATCATTCATCTTGGTTTGCATTTCTTGCTAATGTGAAGTTGTTTAATCCCTAAATAATAAGACTTTCTTGTCACCTCAAGCTAATTAGGTTCAACACGTTGTTACAAGGACTATTTTTCATGAATGACTATGAAAATATCTTTTGTACCTTTGTTAACTACTATAGTCAGTCTAAAAACAATGCCAATGAACCTTCTATGACATGAATTCATTCAATTCCAACAAACAATGGAGTCCTCCCTCTTGATTTCCATTTCTTATTGATAACAATTGGTTGAGTTCCAAAATAAAGAGTACCTCCCATCATTTCTTGTTAGCATAGCTCCTCTTTTTGTTCCAAGCACACATTTTGTTACATTGATAATGAAATTCACATATGTGGCACAACAACCTACTATAGTAATTAAATCAACCAAATCCAAACACCATTGAAACTCTAAATCTGCTAACATCCATCAGCCAAAGTAGTCATTCTACTTGGTTTGCACTTCTTGCGAATGTGAAGTTGTTTAATCCCTAAATAATAAGACTATCATATCACCTCAAGCTAATTAGGCTCCCCTCGTCGTTAAAAGTACTATTTTTCGTGTCATGACTATGAAATTATCTTTTGTATCTTTATTAACTATTATATTCATTATAAAAACAATGCCCATGAACCTTCAATGGCATCATTTCATTCAATTCCAATCAAAATGAAGTCCTCCATCTTGATTTGCATTTCTTATTGATAATAATTGGTTGAGTTCCAAAATAAAGAGCACCTTTTATCATTTCTGGTTACCAGGGCTCCACTTTCAGCTCCAAGCACACATTTTGGTATATTGATAATGAAATTGACATATGTGGCAAAACAACCTTGTATAGTAATTAAATCAAGCAAATCTAAACACCATTGAAACTTTAAATCTGCTAACTTCCATCAGCCCAAGCAGTCATTCATCTTGGTTTTCATTTCTTACTAATGTGAAGTTGTTTAATCCCTAAATAATGAGTCTTTCTTATCACCTCATTAGGCTCCTCTCATCATCCCAAGGATTATGTTTCATGCAATGACCATGAAATTATCTATTGTGTCTTTATTAACAACTTTATTCATTATAAAAACAATGTCATGAACCATCTATAACAGGAATTCATTCAATTTTAACAAATAATGGAGTCCTCCATGTTGATTTGAATTTCATATATAGATAATAATTGGTTGAGTTCCAAAATAAAGAGTACTTCCCATCATTTCTGGTTAGAAGGGCTCCACTTTTGGTTCCAAGCACACATTTTGATACATTGATGATGAAATTCATTTATGTGGCAAAACAACCTAGTATATTATTTCAATCAAACAAATCTAAACATCATTGAAATTCTAAATCTGCTAACATACATCAGCCAAAGTAGTCATTCAACTTGGTTTGCATTTGTTGCTAATGTGATGTTGTTTAATCCCTAAATAATAAGACTTTCTTATCACCTTATGCTAATTAGGTTCGACTCATTGTTACAAAGAATGTTTATCTTGTAATGACTACGAAATTATCTTTTGCATCTTTTTTAACTACTATATTCATTAATCAACTAGTATATTAATTAAATCAAACAAATCAAATCACCATAGAAACACTAAATCAACTTACTTCCATCAACCAAAGCAACCATTCATCTTGGTTTGCACATGAACCTTCAATCACTTCAATTATTGTTACGAGGAGTATTTTTCATGAAATAACCTTGAAATTATCATTTCTGTATTTATTAATGACTTTATTCATTAAAAAAACAATGCCTGTGAAACTTCTATAACATGAATTCATTCAATTCCAACAAACAATGGAGTCCTCCATCCTGATTTGCATTTCTTATTGATAATAATTGGTTGAGTTCAAAAATAAAGAGGACCTCCCATCATTTCTAGTGAGTAAGGCACCTCTTTTGGTTCTAGGCACACATTTTCATACATTGAAGTTGAAATTAACATATGTGACTAAACAACCTAGTATATTAATTAAATCAAGCAAATTTAAATTGAAACCATAAATCCACTTACTTCCATTAGCCAAAGCAGTCATTCATCTTGGTTTGCATTTCTTGCTAATGTGCAGTTGTTTAATCACTAAATAATTAGACTTTCTTATGACCTCAAGTTCATTAGGCTCCTCTCATCGTTACAAGGATTATTTTCCATACAATGACCATGAAATTATCTTTTGTGTCTTTATTAACGACTTTATTCATTATCAAAACACTGCCCATGAATCTTCTATAACATGAATTCATTCAATTCCAACAAAAAATGGAGTCCTCTATCTTGATTTGCATTTCTTATTGATAATAATTGGTTGAGTTCCAAAATAAAGAGTACCTCCCATAATTTCTAGTTAGTAGGGCTCCTCTTTTGGTTCCAAGCACACATTTTGATACATTGATGATGAAATTGACATATGTGGCAAGACAACCTAGTTTAGTAATTAAATCAAGCAAATCTAAACACCATTGAAAATCTAAATCTGGCAACATCCATCAGCAAAAGCAGTCATTCAACTTGGTTTGCATTTCTTGCTAATGTGAAGTTGTTTAATCCTTAAATAATAAGACTTTCTTATCACCTCAAGCTAATTAGGTCCCCTCATCCTTACAAGTACTATTTTTCATGCAATGACGATGAAATTATCGTATGTATCTTTATTAACTACTATATTCATTCTACAAACAATGCCCATGAACCTTCAATGGCATCAATTCATTTAATTCCAACAAACAATGGAGTCCTCCATCGTGATTTGTGTTTCTTATTGATAATAATGGGTTGAGTTCCAAAATAAAGAGTACCTCCCATCATTTCTAGATAGCAGGGCTCCTCTTTTGGTTCCAAGCACACATTTTGATACATCTATGATGAAATTGACATATGTGGCAAAACAATCTAGTATAATAATTAAATCAAGCAAATCTAAACACCATTGATACTCTAAATCTGCTAAACTCCATTAGCGAAAGTAGTCGTGCATCTTGGTTTGCATTTCAAGGTAATGTGATGCAGTTTAATCGCTAAATAATAAGACATTCTTATCAACTCAAGCTAATTAGGCTCCGCTCGTCGTTACAAGGACTACATTTCATGCAATCATTATGAAATTATCTTTTGTATCTTTGTTAACTACTATATTCAGTCTAAAAACAATGCCCATGAACCTTCTATGACATGAATGCATTCAATTCCAACAAAAAATGGAGTCCTCCCTCTTGATTTTCTTTTCTTATTGATAACAATTGGTTGAGTTCCAAAATAAAGAGTACCTCCCATCATTTCTAGTTACCAGGGCTCCTATTTTGGTTCCAAGCACACATTTTGTTACATTGATGATGAAATTCACATATGTGGCAAAACAACCTTGTATAGTAATTAAATCAAGCAAATCTAAACACCATTGAAACTCTAAATCTGCTAACTTCCATCAGCCCAAGCAGTCATTCATCTTGGTTTTCATTTCTTGCTAATGTGAACTTTGTTTAATCCCTTAACAATGAGTCTTTCTTATCACCTCATTAGGCTCCTCTCATCATCACAAGGATTATGTTTCATGCAATGACCATGAAATTATCTGTTGTGTCTTTATTAATGACTTTATTCATTATAAAAACAATGTCATGAACCATCTATAACAGGAATTCATTCAATTTTATCAAATAATGGAGTCCTCAATCTTGATTTGAATTTCATATATAGATAATAATTGGTTGAGTTCCAAAATAAAGAGCACCTCCCATCATTTCTAGTTAGCAGGGCTTCTCTTTTGGTTCCAAGCGCACATTTTGATACATTGATGATGAAATTCACATATGTGGCAAAACAACCTAGTATAGTAATTAAATCAAGTAGATCTGAACACCATTGAAACTCTAAATCTGCTAACATCCATCAGCCAAAGCATTCATTCAACTTGGTTTGCTTTTCTTGCTAATGTGAAGATTTTTAATCCCTAAATAATTAGACTTCCTTATAACCTCAAGCTCATTAGGCTCCCTTCGTCGTTACAAGAACTATTTTCATGGAATGACTATGAAATTATCTTTTGTATCATTATTAACTACTATATTCATTATAAAAACAATGCCCATGAACCTGAAATGACATGAATTCATTCAATTCCAACAAACAATGGAGTCCTCCATCTTTATTTGAATTTCATATATAGATAATAATTGGTTGAGTTCCAAAATATAGAGTACCTCCCATAATTTCTGATTAGTAGGACTCCTCTTTTGGTTCCAAGCACACATTCTGATTCATTGATGATGAAATTGACATATGTGGTAAAACAACCTAGTATAGTAATTAAATCGAACAAATCAAATCACCATTGAAACACTAAATCAGCATACTTCCATCAGCCAAAGTAACCATTCATCTTGTTTAATTCCTAAATAATGAGACTTTCATATCACCATAAGCTAATTAGGATCCTCTTATTGTTACAACGAGCATTTTTCATGCAATGATCTTGAAATTATCTTTTGTATCTTTATTAACGACAATATTCATTATAAAATAATTGCCCTAGAACCTTCAATCACATTTTGATACATTGATGATGAAATTGACATATGTGGTTAAACAACCTAGTATATTAATTAAATTAAACAAATCTGAACACCATTTAAACTCCAAATCTACTTACTTCCATCTGCGAATGCTAATTCCTCTCTTTTTGCATTTCTTGCAAATGTGAAGATGTTTCATCTCTAAATAATGAGACTTTCTAATCACCTCAAGCAAATTAGGCTCGCTCGTCGTTATAAGGACTATTTTTCATGCAATGACTATGAAATTATCTTTTGAATCTTCATTAACTGCTATATTCATTCTAAAAACAATGCCAATGAACCTTCTATGACATGAATTCATTCATTTCCAACAAACAATGGAGTTCTCCATCTTGATTTGCATTTCTTATTGATAATAATTGATTGAGTTCCAAAATAAAGAGTACTTCCCATCATTTCTAGTTAGAAGGGCTCCTCTTTTGGTCCCAACCACACATTTTGATACATTGATGATGAAATTCACATATATGGCAAAACAACCTAGTATAGTAATTAAATCAAGCAAATCTAAATACGATTAAAACTTTAAATCTACTAACTTCCATCAGCCAAAGTAATCATTCGTCTTGGTTTGCTTTTCTTGCTAATGTCATGTTGTTTCATCCCCAAATAATGAGACTTTCTTATCACCCCAAGCTAATTAGGCTCCTCTCGTCATTACAACGACTATGAAATCATATTTTCTATCTTTATTAAAGACTATATTCAATATAAAAACCATGCTCATGATCCTTTGATAACATGAATTCATTCAATTCCAACAAACAATGGACTCCACCATCTTGATTTGCATTTCTTATTCATAATAATTGGTTGAGTTCCAAAATAAAGAGTAGCTCCCATCATTTCTAGTTAGTAAGACTCCTCTTTTGGTTCCAAGCACCCATTTAGACACAATGATGATGAGATTTACATATGTGGTAAAACAACCCGTATACTAATTAAAACAAGCAGATCTAAACACCATTGAAACTCTAAATCTGCTAACTTCCATCAGTCAAAGTAGTTATTCATCATGGTTTGCATTTCTTGCTAATGTGAAGTTGTTTAATCCCTAAATAATGAGTCTTTTTTATCACCTCATTAGGCTACTCTCTTTGTTACAAGCATTCTTTTTCATGCAATGAACAGGAAATTTTCTTTTGTGTCTTTATTAACAACTTTCTTCATTATAAAAACAATGCCCATGATCCTTCAATAACATGAATTCATTCATTTCCAACAAACAATGGAGTCCTCCATCTTGATTTGCATTTCTTATATAGATAATAATTGTTTGAGTTCCAAAATAAAGAGTACCTCTCATCATTTCAAGTTAGCAGGGCTCCTCTTTTCGTTCCAAGCACACATTTTGATGCATTCATGATGAAATTGACATATGTGGCTAAACAACCTAGAATATTAATTAAATCAAACAAATCGAATGACCATTGAAACACTAAATCAACTTACTTCCATTAGCTAAAGCAACCATTCATCTTGGTTTGATTTCCATTTTGAGCTAATGTGAAGTTGTTTAATTCCTAAATAATGAGACGTTCATTTCACCTCAAGCTAATTAGGCTCCTCTTCTTGTTACAAGGACTATTTTTCATGCAATGACTATGAAATTATCTTTTGTATATTTATTATAAAAACAATGCCCATAAACGTTCTATAACATGAATTCATTCAATTCCAACAAACAATGGAGTCCTCCATCTTGATTTGCTTTTCTTATTGAAAATAATTGGTTAAGTACCAAAATAAAGAGTACCTCCCATCATTTCTAGTTAGCTGGGCTCCTCTTTTGTTTCCAAGCACACATTTTGATACATTGATGATGAAAGTGACATATGTGGCTAAACAACCTCGTAGATTAATTAACTCAGACAAATTGAATCAGTATTGAAACACTAAATCAACATACTTCCATCAGCCAAAGCATCCATTCATCTTGGTTTGCATTTCGTGCTAATGTGAGGTTGTTTAATTTCTAAATAATGAGACGTGCATATCACCTCAAGCTATTGATGCAATAACCTTGAAATTATCTTTTCTGTCTTTATTAACGACTATATTCTTAATAAAAAAAATTGCCCAGGAACCTTCAATCATATTTTGATACATTGATGATGAAATTGACGTATGTGGCTAAACAACCTAGTATAATAATTAAATTAAACAAAATTTAACAACATTTAAACTCCAAATCTACTTATTTCCATCAGCAAAAGCAATAATTCCTCTTCGTTTGCATTTCTTGCAAATGTGTGCTAATTAGACTTTCTAATCATCTCAAGCTAATTAGGCTCTCATCGTCGTTACAAGGACTATTTTTAATGCAATGACTATGAAATTATCTTTTGTATCTTTATTAACTACTATATTCATTCTTGAATTCATTCAATTCCAACAAACAATGGAGTCCTCCATCTTGATTTGCATTTCTTATTGATAATAATTGGTTGAATTCCAAAATAAAGAGTACCTCCCATCATTTCTAGTTAGCAGGGCTCCTCTTTTGTTTCCAAGTACACATTTTGATACATTGATGATGAAATTAACATATGTGGCAAAACAACCTAGTATAGTAATTAAATCAAGTAGATCTAAACACCATTGAAACTCTAAATCTGCTAACTTCCATTAGTCAAACTAGTTATTCATCATGGTTTGCATTTCTTGCTAATGTGAAGTTGTTTAATCCCTAAATAACGAGTCTTTCTTATCACCTTATTAGGCTACTCTCGTTGTTACAAGGATTATTTTTAATGCAATAACCAGGAAATTATCTTTTGTGTCTTTATTAACGACTTTATTCGTTATAGAAACAATGCCCATGAACCTTCTATAACATGAATTCATTCAATTCCAACAAACAATGGAGTCCTCCATCTTGATTTGCATTTCTTATATAGATAATAATTATTTGAGTTCCAAAATAAAGAGTACCTCTCATCATTTTATGTTAGCAAGGCTCCTCTTTTGGTTCCAAGCACACATTTTGATACATTCATGATGAAATTAACATATATGGCTAAACAACCTAGTATATTAATTAAATCAAACAAATCGAATCACCATTGAAGCACTAAATCAACTTACTTCCATCAGCTAAAGCAACCATTCATCTTGGTTGGATTTGTATTTTGAGCTAATGTGAAGTTGTTTAATTCCTGAATAATGAGACATTCATATCACCTCAAGCTAATTAGGCTCCTCTTCTTGTTACAAGGACTATTTTTCATGGAATGACTATGAAATTATCTTTTGTATCTTTATCAACTACAATATTTATTATAAAAACAATGCCCATAAACCTTTTATACCATGAATTCATTCAATTCCAACAAACAATGGAGTCCTCCATCTTGATTTGCTTTTCTTATTGAGAATAATTGGTTAAGTTCCAAAATAAAGAGTACCTCCAATCATTTCTAGTTAGCAGGGCTCCTCTTTTGTTTCCAAGCACACATTTTGATACATTGATGATGAAAGTGACATATGTGGCTGAACAACCTAGTAGATTAATTAACTTAGACAAATCGAATCACTATTGAAACACTAAATCAACATACTTCCATCAATCAAAGCATCCATTCATCTTGGTTTGCTTTTCGTGCTAATGTGAGGTTGTTAGTTTTCTAAATAATGAGACTTTCATATCACCTCAAGCTATTGATGCAATGAACTCGAAATTATCTTTTCCGTCATTATTAACGACTATATTCTTAATAAAAAAATTGCCCAAGAACCTTCAATCACATTTTGATACATTGATGATGAAATTGACATATGTGGCTAAACAACCTAGTATAATAATTAAATTAAACTAATTGAACACCATTTAAACTCCAAATCTACTTACTTCCGTCATCAAATGAAGTAATTCCTCTTTGTTTGCATTTCTTGCAAATGTGAAAATTTTTAATCCCTAAATAATGAGACTTTCTAATCACCTCAAGCTAATTAGGCTCTCTTCGTCGTTACAAGGACAATTTTTCATACAATGACTAAGAAATTATATTTTGGATCTTTATTAACTACTATATTCATTCTAAAACAATGCCCATGAACCTTCTCTGACATGAATTGATTCAATTCCAACAAACAATGGAGTGCTCCATCTTGATTTGCTTTTCTTATTTATAATAATTGGTTGAGTTCCAAAATAAAGAGTACCTCCCATCATTTCTAGTTAGCACGGCTCCTCTTTTGGTTCCAAGCACACATTTTGATTCATTCATGATGAAATTGACATATATGGCTAAACAACCCAGTATATTAATTAAATCAAACAAATTGAATCACCATTGAAACAATAAATCAATTTACTTCCATCAGCCAAAGCAACCTTTGATCTTGGTTTGCATTTCGAGCTAATGTGAAGTTGTTTAATTCCTAAATAATGAGATTTCTTATCATGTCAAACTAATTAGGCTCCTCTTATTGTTACAAGGAGTATTTTTCATGCAATGACCTTGAAATTATCTTTTATGTCTTTATTAATGACTATATTCATTGTAAAAAGTTTCCCAAAGAACCTTCAATCACATTTTGATACATTGATGATGAAATTGACATATGTGGCAAAACAACCTATATATTAATTAAATTAAACAAAATTGAACACCATTTAAACTCCAAATCTACTTACTTCCATCAGCGAAAGCAGTAATTCCTCTACGTTTGCATTTCCTGCAAATGTGAAGATGTTTAATTCATAAATAATGAGACTTGCTAATCACCTCAAGCTAATTAGGCTCCACACATCGTTACAAGGGCTATTTTTCATGCAATGACTATGAAATTATCTTTTGTATCATTATTAACTACTATATTCATTCAAAAAACAAAGCCCATGAACCTTCTATGACGTGAATTCATTCATTTCCAACAATCAACGAAGTTCTCCAACTTGATTTGCATTTCCTATTGATAATAAATGGTTAAGTTCCAAAATAAAGAGTACCTCCCCTCATTTCTAGTTAGCAGCGCTCCTCTTTTTGTTCCAAGCACACATTTTGATATGTTGATGATGAAATTAATACATGTCACTAAACAACCTAGTATATTAATTAAATCAAACAAATCGAATCACAATTGAAACACTAAATCAACATACTTTCATCAGCCAAAGCGGTCATTTTGGTTTGCATTTCGTGTTAATGTGAAGTTTAATTCCTAAATAATGATACTTTCATACCACCTCAAGCTATTTAGGCTCCTTTTATTGTTACAAGGAGTATTTCTCATGCAATGAGCTTGATATTATCTTTTGTGTCTTTATTAATGACTATATTCATTATAAAAAAATTGCCCAAGAACGTTTAATCACATTTTGATACATTGATGTTCAAATTGACATATGTGGCTAAACAACCTAGTAAATTAATTAAATTAAACAAAACTGAACACCATTTAAACTCCAAATCTACTTACTTCCATCAGCGAAAGCAGTAATTCCTATTTATTTGCATTTCTTGCAAATGTGAAGATGTTTAGTTCCTAAATAATGAGACTTTCTAATCACCTTAAGCTAATTAGGCTCCAGTCGTCGTTACAAGGACTATTTTCCATGCAACAACTATCAAATTATCTTTTGTATCTTTATTAACTACTATATTCATTCTAAAAACAATGCCCATGAACCTTCTATTACATGAATTCATTCAATTCCAACAAACAATGGAGTCCACCATCTTGATTTTCATTTCTTATTGATAATAATTGGTTGAATTCCAAAATAAAGAGTACCTCCCATCATTTCTAGTTACTAGGGCTCCTCTTTTGTTTCCAAGCATACATTTTGATACATTGATAATGAAATTCACATATGTGGGAAAACAACCTAGTATAATAATTATATCAAGCAAATCTAAAACCCATTGAAACTTTAAATCCACCAACATCCATCAGCCAAAGTACTTATTCATCATGGTTTGCATTTCTTGCTAATGTGAAGTTGTTTAATCCCTAAATAATGAGTATTTCTTATCACCTCGTTAGACTACTCTTGTTGTTACAAGGATTATTTTTCATGCAATGACCAGGAAATTTTCTTTTGTGTCTTTATTAACGACTTTATTCGTTATAGAAACAATGCCCATGAGCCTTCTATAACATGAATTCATTCAATTCCAACAAACAATGGAGACCTCCATCTTGATTTGCATTTCTTATATAGATAATAATTGTTTGAGTTCCAAAATAAAGAGTACCTCATCATTTCAAGTTAGAAGCACTCCTCTTTTGGTTCCAAGCACACATTTTGACACATTGATGATGAAATTGACATATGTGGCTAAACAACCTAGTATAATAATTAAATTAAACTAAATTGAACACCATTTAAACTCCAAATCTACTTACATCCATCATTGAAAGCAGTAATTCCTCTTCATTTGCATTTCTTGCAAATGTGAAAATTTTTAATCCCTAAATAATGAAACTTTCTAATCACCTCAAGCTAATTAGGCTCTCTTCGTCCTTACAAGGACAATTTTTCATGCAACGACTAAGAAATTATCTTTTCATCTTTATTAACTACTATATTCATTCTAAAAACAATACCCATGAACTTTCTATGACATGAATTCATTCAATTCCAACAAACAATGGAGTCCTCCATCTTGATCTGCATTTCTTATTGATAATAATTGGTTGAGTTCCAAAATAAAGAGTACCTCCCATCATTCCTAATTAGCAAGGCTCCTCTTTTGTTTCCAAGCACACATTTTAATACATTGATGATGAAAGTGACATATGTGGCTGAACAACCTAGTAGATTAATTAACTCAGACAAATCGAATCACTATTGAAACACTAAATCAACATACTTCCATCAGTCAAAGCATCCATTCATCTTGGTTTGCTTTTCGTGCTAATGCGAGGTTGTTAGTTTTCTAAATAATGAGTCTTTCATATCACCTCAAGCTATTGATGCAATGAACTCGAAATTATCTTTTCCGTCATTATTAACGACTATATTCTTAATAAAAAAATTGCCCAAGAACCTTCAATCACATTTTGATACATTGATGATGAAATTGACATATGTGGCTAAACAACCTAATATAATAATTAAATTAAACTAATTGAACACCATTTAAACTCCCAATCCACTTACTTTCATCATCGAATGCAGTAATTCCTCTTTGTTTGCATTTCTTGCAAATGTGAAAATGTTTAATCCCTAAATAATGAGACTTTCTAATCACCTCAAGCTATTAGGCTCTCTTCGTCGTTACAAGGACAATTTTTCATACAATGACTAAGAAATTATATTTTGCATCTTTAATAACTACTATATTCATTCTAAAACAATGCCCATGAACCTTCTCTGACATGAATTGATTCAATTCCAACAAACAATGGAGTGCTCCATCTTGAGTTGCTTTTCTTATTTATAATAATTGGTTGAGTTCCAAAATAAAGAGTACCTCCCATCATTTCTAGTTAGCACGGCTCCTCTTTTGGTTCCAAGCACACATTTTGATTCATTCATGATGAAATTGACATATATGGCTAAACAACCAAGTATATTAATTAAATCAAACAAAGTGAATCACCATTGAAACAATAAATCAATTTACTTCCATCAGCCAAAGCAACCTTTGATCTTGGTTTGCATTTCCAGCTAATGTGAAGTTGTTTAATTCCTAAATAATGAGATTTCTTATCATGTCAAACTAATTAGGCTCCTCTTATTGTTACAAGGAGTATTTTTCATGCAATGACCTTGAAATTATCTTTTATGTCTTTATTAATGACTATATTCATTGTAAAAAGTTTCCCAAAGAACCTTCAATCACATTTTGATACATTGATGATGAAATTGACATATGTGGCAAAACAACCTATATATTAATTAAATTAAACAAAATTGAACACCATTTAAACTCCAAATCTACTTACTTCCATCAGCAAAAGCAGTAATTCCTCTACGTTTGCATTTCCTGCAAATGTGAAGATGTTTAATCCATAAATAATGAGACTTGCTAATCACCTCAAGCTAATTAGGCTCCACACATCGTTACAAGGACTATTTTTCATGCAATGACTATGAAATTATCTTTTGTATCATTATTAACTACTATATTCATTCAAAAAACAAAGCCCATGAACCTTCTATGACGTGAATTCATTCATTTCCAACAATCAACGGAGTTCTCCAACTTGATTTGCATTTCCTATTGATAATAATTGGTTAAGTTCCAAAATAAAGAGTACCTCCCCTCATTTCTAGTTAGCAGCGCTCCTCTTTTTGTTCCAAGCACACATTTTGATATGTTGATGATGAAATTAATACATGTCACTAAACAACCTAGTATATTAATTAAATCAAACAAATCGAATCACAATTGAAACACTAAATCAACATACTTCCATCAGCCAAAGCGGTCATTTTGGTTTGCATTTCGTGTTAATGTGAAGTTTAATTCCTAAATAATGATACTTTCATACCACCTCAAGCTATTTAGGCTCCTTTTATTGTTACAAGGAGTATTTCTCATGCAATGAGCTTGAAATTATCTTTTGTGGCTTTATTAATGACTATATTCATTATAAAAAAATTGCCCAAGAACGTTCAATCACATTTTGATACATTGATGTTGAAATTAACATATGTGGCTAAACAACCTAGTAAATTAATTAAATTAAACAAAACTGAACACCATTTAAACTCCAAATCTACTTACTTCCATCAGCGAAAGCAGTAATTCCTCTTTATTTGCATTTCTTGCAAATGTGAAGATGTTTAGTCCCTAAATAATGAGACTTTCTAATCACCTCAAGCTAATTAGGCTCCAGTCGTCGTTACAAGGACTATTTTCCATGCAACGACTATCAAATTATCTTTTGTATCTTTATTAACTACTATATTCATTCTAAAAACAATGCCCATGAACCTTCTATGACATGAATTCATTCAATTCCAACAAACAATGGAGTCCACCATCTTGATTTTCATTTCTTATTGATAATAATTGGTTGAGTTCCAAAATAAAGAGTACCTCCCATCATTTCTAGTTAGTAGGGCTCCTCTTTGTTTCCAAGCATACATTTTGATATATTGATAATGAAATTCACATATGTGGCAAAACAACCTAGTATAATAATTATATCAAACAAATATAAAACCCATTGAAACTTTAAATCCGCCAACATCCATCAGCAAAAGTACTTATTCATCATGGTTTGCATTTCTTGCTAATGTGAAGTTGTTTAATCCCTAAATAATGAGTCTTTCTTATCACCTCATTAAGCTACTCTTGTTGTTACAAGGATTATTTTTTATGCAATGACCAGGAAATTATCTTTTGTATCTTTATTAACGACTTTATTCGTTATAGAAACAATGCCCATGAACCTTCTATAACATGAATTCATTCAATTCCAACAAACAATGGAGTCCTCCATCTTGATTTGCATTTCTTATATAGATAATAATTGTTTGAGTTCCAAAATAAAGAGTACCTCCCATCATTTCTAGTTACTAGGGCTCCTCTTTTGTTTCCAAGCATACATTTTGATACATTGATAATGAAATTCACATATGTGGCAAAACAACCTAGTATAATAATTATATCAAGCAAATCTAAAACCCATTGAAACTTTAAATCCGCCAACATCCATCAGCCAAAGTACTTATTCATCATGGTTTGCATTTCTTGCTAATGTGAAGTTGTTTAATCCCTAAATAATGAGTATTTCTTATCACCTCATTAGGCTACTCTTGTTGTTACAAGGATTATTTTTCATGTAATGACCAGGAAATTATCTTTTGTGTCTTTATTAACGACTTTATTCGTTTTAGAAACAATGCCCATGAACCTTCTATAACATGAATTCATTCAATTCCAACAAACAATGGAGTCCTCCATCTTGATTTGCATTTCTTATATAGATAATAATTGTTTGAGTTCCAAAATAAAGAGTACCTCATCATTTCAAGTTAGAAGCACTCCTCTTTTGGTTCCAAGCACACATTTTGACACATTGATGATGAAATTGACATATGTGGCTAAACAACCTAGTATAATAATTAAATTAAACTAAATTGAACACCATTTAAACTCCAAATCTACTTACATCCATCATTGAAAGCAGTAATTCCTCTTCATTTGCATTTCTTGCAAATGTGAAAATTTTTAATTCCTAAATAATGAAGCTTTCTAATCACCTCAAGCTAATTAGTCTCTCTTCGTCATTACAAGGACAATTTTTCATGCAATGACTAAGAAATTATCTTTTGTATCTTTATTAACTACCATATTCATTCTAAAAACAATGCCCACGAACCTTGTATGACATGAATTCATTCAATTCCAACAAACAATGGAGTCCTCCATCTTGATCTGCATTTCTTATTGATAATAATTGGTTGAGTTCCAAAATAAAGAGTACCTCCCATCATTTCTAATTAGCAAGGCTCCTCTTTTGTTTCCAAGCACACATTTTGATACATTGATGATGAAATTCACATATGTGGCAAAACAACCTAGTTTTGTAATTAAATCAAGCAGATTTAAACACCATTGAAACTCTAAATCTACTAACTTCCATTAGTCAAAGTAGTTATTCATCAAGGTTTGCATTTCTTGCTAATGTGAAGTTGTTTAATCCCTAAATAATGAGTCTTTCTTATCACCTCATTAGGCTACTCTCGTTGTTACAAGGATTATTTTTCATGCAATGATCAGGAAATTATCTTTTGTGTCTTTATTAACGACTTTATTCGTTATAGGAACAATGCCCATGAACCTTCTATAACATTAATTCATTCAATTCCAATAAACAATGGAGTACTCCATCTTGATTTGCATTTCTTATATAGATAACAATTGGTTGTGTTCTAAAATAAAGAGTACCTCCCATTATTTCTAGTTAGCAGGGGTCTTGTTTTGGTTCCAAGCAGACATTTTGATACCTTGATGATGAAATTGACATATGTTGCTTAACAACCTAGTATATTAATTAAATCAAACAAATCTAAACACCATTGAAACTCTAAATCTACTTACCTTCATCACCGAAAGTAGTCGTTGTTGTTGGTTTGCATTTCTTGCTAATGTGAAGTTGTTTAATCCTTGAATAATGAGACTTTCTTATCACCTCAAGCTAATTAGGCTCCCCTTTTGGTTCCAACCACACATGTTGATACATTCATGATGAACTTCACATATGTGGCAAAACAACCTAGTATAGTAATTAAATCAAGCAAATCTTAACACCATTGAAACTCTAAATCTGCTAACTTCTATCAGCCAAAGCAGTCATTCATATTCGTTTGCATTTCTTGCTAATGTGAAGTTGTTTAATCCCTAAATAATAAGAATTTCTTATCACCTCTAGCTAATTAGGCTCCGCTCGTTGTTACAAGGACTATTTTTCATGCAATGGCTATGAAGTTATCTTTTGTATCCTTATTAACTACTATATTCATTCTAAAAACAATGCCCATGAACCTTCTATGACATGAATTCATTCAATTCCAACAAACAATGGAGTGCTCCATCTTGATTTGCATTTCTTATTGATAATAATTGGTTGAGTTCCAAAATAAAGAGTACCTCCCACCATTTCTAGTTAACAAGGCTCCTCTTTTGGTTCCAAGCACACATTTTGATACATTGATGATGAAATTCACATATGTGGCAAAACAACCTAGTATAGTAATTAAATCAAGCAAATCTAAACACCCTTGAAACTTTACATCTGCTAACTTCTATCAGCCAAAGCAGTCTTTCATCTTCGTTTGCATTTCTTGCTAATGTGAAGTTGTTTAATCCCTAAATAATGAGTCATTCTTATACCCTCATTAGGGTCCTCTCATCTTTACAAGGATTAGTTTTCATGCAATGACCATGAAATTATCTTTTGTGTCTTTATTAACGACTTTATTCATTATAAAAACAATGCCCATGAATTTACGATGAAACAGCTAAAGCATCCATTCTTCTTGGTTTGCACATTGAAACAATTCAAATACTTCAAATCCCCATTGAAACACTAAATCAACTTGCTTCCATCAGCCAAAGCATCCATTCATCTTGGTTTGCACATGAACCTTCAATCACATGAATTTATTCAATTCCAACAAACAATGGAGTCCTCCATCTTGATTTGCAATTCTTATTAATAATAAGTGGTTGAGTTCCAAAATAAAGAGTACCTCCCATCATTTCTAGTTAGCGGGGCTCCCCTTTTGGTTCCTAACGCACATTTTGATACATTGATGATGAAATTGACATATGTGGCTAAACATCCTAGAATATTAATTAAATTAAAGAAATCTAAACACCATTGAATCTCCAAATCTATATACTTCCGTCAGCGAAAGCATCCATTCATCTTGGTTTGCACATGAACCTTCCAGGACATGAATTCATTCAATTCCAATAAACAATGGAGTCCTCCATCTTGATTTGCATTTCTTATTGATAATAATTGGTTGAGTTCCAAAATGAAGTGTAGCTCCCATCATTTCTATTTAGCAGGGCTCCTCTTTTGGTTCCAAGAAAACATTGTGATACATTGATGATGAAATTCACATATATGGCAAAACAACCTAGTATAGTAATTAAATCAAGAAAATCTAAACACCATTGAAACTTTACATCTGCTAACTTCTATCAGCCAAAGCAGTCATTCATCTTGGTTTGTATTTCTTGCTAATGTGAAGTTGTTTAATCCATAAATAATGAGTCTTTCTTATCACCTCATTAGGCTCCTTTCATCATTACAAGGACTATTTTTCATGCAATGACCATGAAATTATCTTTTGTACCTTTATTAACGACTTTATTCATTATAAAAACAATGCCCATGAACCTTCTATAACACGAATTCATTCAATTCCAACAAACAGCGAAGTCCTCATTCTTCATTTGCATTTCTTATAGATAATAATTGGTTAAGTTTCAAAATAAAGAGTACCTGCCATCATTTCTAATTACCAGGGCACCTCTTTTGGTTCCAAGCACACATTTTGAAACATTAATGATGAAATAGACATATATGCCCAAAAGGCCAAAGTATCCATTCATCTTGGCTTGCACATTGAAACAATTTGAATAATTCTAATCCCCATTGAAACACTAAATCAACTTGCTTCCATCAGCCAAAGCATCCATTGATCTTGGTTTGCACATGAACCTTCAATCACATGAATTTATTCAATTCCAACAAAATATAGAGTCCTTCATCTTGATTTGCATTTCTTATTGATAATAATTGGTTGAGTTCCAAAATAAAGTGTACCTCCCATCATTTCTAGTTAACAGGGCTCCTCTTTTGGTTCCAAACACACATTTTGATACATTGATGATGAACTTCACATATGTGGCAAAACAAACTAGTATAGTAATTAAATCAAGCAAATCGAAACAACATTGAAACTTTAAATCTACTAACTTTCACCAGCCAAAGCAGTCATTCATCTTGGTTTGCATTTCTTGCTAATGTGAAGTTGCTTAATTCCTAAATAATGACTCATTCTTATACCCTCATTAGGCTCCTCTCATCATTACAAGGATTAGTTTTCATGCAATGACTATGAAGTTATCTTTTGTGTCTTTATTAACGACTTTATTCATTATAAAAACAATGCCGATGAACCTTCTATAACACAAATTCATTCAATTCCAACAAACAGCGAAGTCCTCCATCTTCATTTGCATTTCTTATAAATAATAATTGGTTGAGTTCCAAAATAAAGAGTACCTACCATCATTTATAGTTACCAAGGCACCTCTTTTGGTTCCAAGCACACATTTTGTAACATTGATGATGAAATAAACATATGTGGCCAAACAGCCAAAGCATCCATTCTTCTTGGTTTGCACATTGAAACAATTCGAATAATTCAAATCCCCATTGAAACACTAAATCAACTTTCTTCCATCAGCCAAAGCATCCATTCATCTTGGTTTGCACATGAAACTTCAATCACATGAATTTATTTAATTCCAACAAATAATGGAGTCCTCCATCTTGATTTGCATTTCTTACTGATAATAAGTGGTTGAGTTCCAAAATAAAGAGTACCTCCCATCATTTTTAGTTAGCAGGGCTCCTCTTTTGGTTCCTAACACACATTTTGATACATTGATGATCAAATTGACATATGTGGCTAAACATCCTAGAATATTAATTAAATTAAAGAAATCTAAACACCATTGAATCTCCAAATCTACATACTTCCATCAGCGAAAGCATCAATTCATCTTGGTTTGCACATGAACGTTCTAGGACATGAGTTCATTCAATTCCAACAAACAATGGAGTGCTCCATCTTGATTTGCATTTCTTATTGATAATAATTGGTTGAGTTCCAAAATAAAATGTATCTCCAATCATTTCGAGTTAGCAGGGGTCCTCATTTGGTTCCAAGAACACATTTTGCTACCTTGATGATGAAATTCACATATGTGGCAAAACAACCTAGTATAGTAATTAAATCACACAAATTGAAACAACATTGAAACTTTAAATCTACTAAATTTCACCAACCAAAGCAGTCATTCATCTTGGTTTGCATTACTTGCTAAGGTGAAGTTGTTTAATCCCTAAATAATGAGTCTTTCTTATCACCTCATTAAGCTCCTTTCATCAGTACAAGGACTATTTTTCATGCAATGACCATGAAATTATCATTCGTGTCTTTATTAACGACTTTATTCTTTATAAAAACAATGCCTATGAACCATCTATAACATGCATTCCTTCAATTCCAACAAACAATGGAGTCCTACATCTTGATTTCCATTTCATATATAGATAACAATCGGTTGTGTTCTAAAATAAAGAGTATCTCCCATCATTTCTAGTTAGTAGGGGTCCTCTTTTAGTTCCAAGCACACATTTTGCTACCTTGATGATGAAATTGACATATGTGGCTTAACAACCTAGTATATTAAATAAATCAAACAAATCTAAACACCATTGAAACTGTAGAATTTAGAGAAGAGAAGTGTAGAATTTAGAGAAGAGAATTGTGATCTTTTTCTTCTTGTTCTTGTACCAAGATTACACAGCTATTTATAGGACTCCTATGAATACTAATTAGGAAAAACAAATCTGTACAATACTACTATAATCCCACAAATCAAGGGATACTAAGAAATCATTTCCTAATTAATTATTTACAGCTATTTCCTAATAATTAGGACCCACAAAATCAGGAATGAATATTCCTAATAATCACATCCTAAAAATCAGGATAATTCAACACTCCCCCTCAAGCTGAGGAATAGATGTCTTCCATTCCCAGCTTGGAGATTATTTCATGAAAGATCCCGCCATTAAGTCCTTTGGTTAGTACATCAGCTAGTTGATCTCCGGAAGGTATGTAGGACATGCAGATCAACCCCTCTTCTACCTTTTTCTTTGATGAAATGCCTGTCAATTTCAATATGCTTCGTCCTATCATGTTGTACGGGATTATGAGCAATATTAATTGCTGATTTATTGTCACAATACAGCTTCATAGGGCCATTCCACTTGATTTTCAAGTCTTCTAGGATGATTTTAAGCCATAATAGCTCACATATTCCTTGGGCCATTGCTCGAAATTCTGATTCAGCACTTGATCTTGCAACTACATTTTGTTTTTTACTCCGCCAAGTTACTAAATTTCCGCCAAGAAAAGTGCAATAACCAGATGTTGACCTTCTATCCACCATGGATCCTGCATAGTCAGCATCGGTATAAGCTTGCGGGACCAATTCTTGATTTCTCCTGAATAAGACTCCTTTTCCTGGACTTCCTTTTAAATAATGTAGCACTCGATTGACAGCTTGTAAGTGTGATTCTCTTGGGTCATGCATAAATTGACTAATCACACTTACTGAATAGGCAATATCAGGCCTAGTATGAGCCAAATAGATGAGTTTCCCGACCAATTTTTGATACATTTCTCGATCTACAGTAGGTTCTTCCTTTGCATCCCCAAGCTTTTTATTAGGCTCAATAGGTGTGGCTACTGGTTTACAACCAAGTTTTCCAGTTTCCTTCAAGAGATCAATCACATACTTCTGTTGTGAGACAAAAATTCCTTGTTTAGAGTAAGAAACTTCAATGCCAAGAAAGTATTTGAGTCTTCCTAGCTCTTTTATTTCAAACTCTTTAATCAAACACTGCTTTAGCCGCTGTTTCTCCTCATCATCGTCACCTGTGACTATAATATCATCAACGTACACTAGAAGTGCTGTCACCCTCCCTTTTGCCGAAATGCTTAATGAAAAGGGTATGATCACCTTGGCTTTGTTTGTAGCCCGAAGCTTTCATAACTTTGGAAAATCTCCCAAACCAAGCTCTAGGTGATTGCTTGAGCCCATATAGTGCTTTCCGTAATCTACATGCTTTACTTGTTGTCTTTTCTCCTTCAAATCCCGGTGGAATACTCATGTAAATCTCCTCTTCTAGGTCTCCATGTAAGAATGCATTCTTCACATCATACTGTTGAAGTTGCCAATTAAAATGAGCCGCCAAAGAGAGTAAAATCCTCACCGTGTTCATCTTTGCCACCGGAGCAAATGTCTCCTGATAATCTACTCCATAAGTTTGAGTATAACCCTTTGCCACCAATCGTGCTTTATATCTTTCAAGAGAACCATCAGCTTTATATTTCAAGGTAAAAACCCATTTGCAGCCCACAAGATTCTTTCCCTTAGGTTTTTTGACAATCTCCCAAGTCTGGTTTTTTTCTAGTGCATCCATTTCTTCTCTCATTGCATTCCTCCATTCTTCTTTAGACAATGCCTCAGATAAAGTACTTGGAATAGAAAAGGTGTTTAGACTCACAATGAAATTTTTATGAGATGGTGATAAGTGGTCAAGTGACACATAATGAGATAGTGGATATAGGGGTCGCTTTGTGCACTCTCTAGTACCTTTTCTAACAGCAATGGGAAGATGCAAGTCATTTTCTGGCATATCAATTGATTGTTTATGCAAAGGAGAGTTGGAACTTACTGAAAATTCATTTGCAGAACTCGGATGGAAATCTTGAACTTGTGTTTGGTCTGGAATTGCTGTCTTTCTTGAGTATACCTGAGAAAATCTCATAGAGTCATGAATATGGGGAGATATGGAAGTGGATTCTTGTTCTGGAATAGGGTCAATTGTAGAGGGTGAGTCTAGGATTGAAGTGGCACGAACTGATTCATGAGGGGCCTGTTGATCAGAATTAAAGGTTGATTGGTCAGGAGTTGATTGATCAGGGATTGGTTGGTTGATCACAAGTGGGAATTTGGATTGGAAGATTATTAGGAGGTAAGTCAAGATTAAGGTCATCAACTAATGACTTCTTCTTCCCTTGAAGATAAGACTGTGGGAAGTAAGGTTTATTTTCTACAAATGTGACATTGACTGATATATAGGTCTTTCGAGAAGGAGGATGATAACATTTATATATCCCTTTTGTGTAGAGGAGTAACCAAGAAAGACACACTTGATTGCTCTAGGATCTAGTTTTCCCCTTTGCTGGTTATGAACATGTACAAATGAGGTGCACCCAAAGATTCTTGGTATAAGATTATTTGTTGTCCTAAAATGGGGATAAAAGCTAGAAAGAACTGTCATAGGAGTTTTGAAATCTAATACTCTTGATGGCAATCTATTAATCATATATGTAGATGTAAGGACAGCTTCCCCCCAATAAGACTTAGGGACATTTCCATGAAACAACAATGCTCGAGTAGTGTGTTGAGCAAATGACCATTTTTTCTTTCAGCCACCCCATTTTGTTGTGGGGTGTTTACACAAGATGACTCATGGATGATCCCTTCCTTTTGGAAGTAGGTTGACAAGATCTGATTAAAGTAATCTCTAGCATTATCTGATCTAAAGTTCTTAATTTTAACTCCAAATTGATTTTGAATCATAGAATTAAAATTAGGAATAATACTACTTACATCAGATTTGTGTTTGAGTAAAAATATCCATGTGACCCTAGTGCAATCATCGATTAGAGAAACAAACCATCGAGCCCCTGAGATATTTGGAATTGTGGAGGGTCCCCAAATATCACTGTGAATCAAATCAAAAGGGTGAGAACTTCTTTTATTGTTTATAGGAAAAGATACACGAGTATGCTTAGCAAATTCACAAGTATCACATTGGAATTGACTCATATCTAATCCTTTAAACAAAGAAGGAAACATGATATTTAAGACACACGAAAAGATGGATGACCAAAACGAAAATGATAAAGCCAAATGACATCCTTATTTGAAGCACTAAGAAATGATAAGGGTGAATTGTTCATGACTTTTTCTTTGAAATCCTTGGCATCTCAAGGTAGTACAGCCCATTCCTTTCCTTAGCAAGTCCAATTTTCCTCTCCGAATCCTGTTCCTGAAAAATACAGTAGGTAGGGTAAAACATTGCATAACATTTGAGGTCATTGGTGAGCCTTTTTATGGAAATTAGGTTGGCTGATAGTTTTGGCACATGGAGAACATCTTTTAGAATGAGAATAGGTGTAATATAAATATCACCAACCCCTGCAACAGTAGCCATAGAACCATCTGCCACCACTATTTTCTTATTGCTTGGACATGGAGTATAGGTAATAAAAAAATGTGTAGTATGAGTCATGTGATCAGTGGCACTTGAGTCTATTATCCAAGCTTCACTTGAAAGTTTTTCTGAGGCATTTAGACTAAAAGAGAATGGAGACTTACCTGAGAGTGCTAAGGAACACACGCCAGAGGGTTTATCCAAAGACCCTAAAAGCTCTTTAATTTTTTCTATTTCTTCACCGCTGAAGGATTCTTTCACCTGTCCTTCATTGTGATTGATTTGCTGGCTGGTGTGTTTCAATTAGATTAGCTTGGGGCCTTGGCTGTCCTCCTTTGTTGCCCCACTCTCGGCTCGAGGTTGCTGGTTTCCCATTTAGCTTCCAGCAACTTTCCTTTGTATGCCTTGGCTTCTTACAGTAGGTACACCATAAATTGTCTCGATTATCCCTCCATGTAGGCCTCAAAGCATCCGCCCTTCCTCTTTCTTGTGTTAAACACATTGCGAGTTACTAATGCTGAGCCTTCCACAGCTTGAGGTTCTAGCATTATTCCCCTTCGACTTTCTTCTGCACGGATTAGAGAGATTGTCTCTTCTAGAGAAGGAATTTCTTCCTTTCCAAGTATTTGAATCCTGACCTGGTCAAATTCAGAATTAAGACCTGCCAAGAAATCATATACTCGATCTTTTTCAATGAAGGTTTTCAGAGTTGCAGCATCATCCGCACACTTCATCTGAAATACTCGATAATGATCGAGTTCTTGCCATAGATTTTGAAGGCAATTGGCATATTCCGTCACCGATTTGCTCCCTTGTTTTGTTGCACTTGTCTTTATCTTGATTTCGTATACTTGTGCTGCATCTCGAGCCTTTGAATAAGTCCTGCGAATAGAATCCCAAATCTCCTTTGCAGTTTTGAGAAACATACATGTATCACTTATGGCTGGATCCATTGAATCCCAAAGCCATGACATGATCATTGAATCTGCCTCATCCCATGTGTTGAATGTGGGATCTTCTGGTGTTGGACCTGTTCCGAGAAGATGACTGAGTCTTCCTTTACCTTTCAAATAGGTCTTGACGAATTGAGACCATTTGAGATAATTCTTTTCATTCAACCTATAAGTTGCTCTCACATTTTGTAGATCTCCGGTCATATGGTTGGTGTTGGGGTTCTCATTTTGACCCAAAGTATCTCCAATCAGTTTTGTCGTAGACATGATAATTCCAGGTACAAAGAACGTACTTGGAAAGGAAGGACAAGAATTGGGACAAGTTTAAAAGTGAAGAGAGAAAAAATATAGCTAAAGAGATCACAATAATGACAGTTGCGATCAGATAATGAGGGACAAAGACAAACCCAGCAATAAAGGCTGTGATTAGAAGATTATTGCATCAATGAAGGATGCACTACAACCCTAACCCAGAAAAATGAGCCTATAGCTCTGATACCATGTAGAATTTAGAGAAGAGAAGTGTAGAATTTAGAGAAGAGAATTGTGATCTTTTTCTTCTTGTTCTTGTACCAAGATTACACAGCTATTTATAGGACTCCTACGAATACTAATTAGGAAAAACAAATCTGTACAATACTACTATAATCCCACAAATCAAGGGATACTAAGAAATCATTTCCTAATTAATTATTTACAGCTATTTCCTAATAATTAGGACCCACAAAATCAGGAATGAATATTCCTAATAATCACATCCTAAAAATCAGGATAATTCAACAGAAACTCTAAATCTACTTACCTTCATTAGTGAAAGCAATCATTCATCTTGGTTTGCATTTCTTGCTAATGTGAAGTTGTGTAATCCTTAAATAATGAGACTTTCCTATCACCTCAAGCTAATTAGACTCCTCTTTTGGTTCCAACCACACTTGTTGATACATTCATGATGAAATTCACATCTGTGGCAAAACAACCTAGTATAGTAATTAAATCAAGCAAATCAAAACACCATTGAAACTGTAAATCTGATCACTTCTATCAACCAAAGCAGTCATTCATCTTCGTTTGCATTTCTTGCTAATGTGAAGTTGTTTAATCCCTAAATAATAAGACTTTCTTATCACCTCTAGCTAATTAGGCTCTGCTCGTCGTTACAAGGACTATTTTTCATGCAATCACTATGAAGTTATCTTTTGTATCTTTATTAACCACTATATTCATTCTAAAAGCAATGCCCATGAACCTTCTATGACATGAATTCATTCAATTCCAACAAACAATGGAGTGCTCCATCTTGATTTGCATTTCTTATTGATAATAATTGGTTGAGTTCCAAAATAAAGCGTACCTCCCATCATTTCTAATTAGCAAGGCTCCTCTTTTGGTTCCAAGCACACATTTTGATACATTGATGATTAAATTCACATATGTGGCAAAACAACCTAGCATAGTAATTAAATCAAGCAAATCGAAACAACATTGAAACTTTAAATCTACTAACTTTCACTAGCCAAAGCAGTCATTCATCTTGGTTTGCATTTCATGCTAATGTGAAGTTGTTTAATCCATAAATAATGAGTCTTTGTTATCACCTCATTAGGCTCCTTTCGTCATTACAAGGACTATTTTTCATGCAATGACAATGAAATTATCTTTGTGTCTTTATTAACGACTTTATTCATTATAAAAACAATGCCCATGAACCGTCTACAACATGCATACGTTCAATTTCAACAAACAATGGAGTCCTCCATCTTGATTTGTGTTTCACATATAGATAACAATTGGTTATGTTCTAAAATAAAGAGTACCTCCCATCATTTCTAGGTAGCAGGGGTCCTCTTTTCGTTCCAAACACACATTTTGGTAGATTGATGATGAAATTCACATAAGTGGCAAAACAACCTAGTATATTAATTAAATCAAACAAATCTGAACACCATTGAAACTCTAAATCTACTTACCTCCATCACCGAAACCAGTCGTTGTTCTTGGTTTGCATTTCTTGCTAATGTGAAGTTGTTTAATCCTTGAATAATGAGACTTTCTTATCACCTCAATCTAATTAGACCCCTCTTTTGGTTCCAACCACACTTGTTGATACATTGATGATGAAATTCACATATGTGGCAAAACAACCTAGCATAGTAATTAAATCAAGCAAATCGAAACAACATTGAAACTTTAAATCTACTAACTTTCACTAGCCAAAGCAGTCATTCATCTTGGTTTGCATTTCATGCTAATGTGAAGTTGTTTAATCCATAAATAATGAGTCTTTGTTATCACCTCATTAGGCTCCTTTCGTCATTACAAGGACTATTTTTCATGCAATGACAATGAAATTATCTTTTGTGTCTTTATTAACGACTTTATTCATTATAAAAACAATGCCCATGAACCGTCTATAACATGCATACGTTCAATTTCAATAAACAATGGAGTCCTCCATCTTGATTTGCGTTTCACATATAGATAACAATTGGTTATGTTCTAAAATAAAGAGTACCTCCCATCATTTCTAGGTAGCAGGGGTCCTTTTTTCGTTCCAAACACACATTTTGATACATTGATGGTGAAATTCACATAAGTGGCAAAACAACCTAGTATATTAATTAAATCAAACAAATCTGAACACCATTGAAACTCTAAATCTACTTACCTTCATCACCGAAACCAGTCGTTGTTCTTGGTTTGCATTTCTTGCTAATGTGAAGTTGTTTAATCCTTGAATAATGAGACTTTCTTATCCCCTCAATCTAATTAGACCCCTCTTTTGGTTCCAACCACACTTGTTGATACATTCATGATGAAATTCACATATGTGGCGAAACAACCTAGTATAGTAATTAAATCTAGCAAATCTACACAGCATTGAAACTCTAAATCTGATCACTTCTATCAACCAAAGTAGTCATTCATCTTCGTTTGCATTTCTTGCTAATGTGAAGTTGTTTAATCCCTAAATAATAAGACTTTCTTATCACCTCTAGCTAATTAGGCTTCGCTCGTCGTTACAAGAACTATTTTTTATGCAATCACTATGAAGTTATCTTTTGTATCTTTATTAACCAATATATTCATTCTAAAAGCAATGCCCATGAACCTTCTATGACATCAATTCATTCAATTCCAGCAAACAATGGAGTCCTCCATCTTGATTTGCATTTCTTATTGATAATAATTGGTTGAGTTCCAAAATAAAGCGTACCTCCCATCATTTCTAATTAGCAGGGCTCCTCTTTTGGTTCCAAGCACACATTTTGATACATTGATGATTAAATTCACATATGTGGCAAAACAACCTAGCATAGTAATTAAATCAAGCAAATCGAAACAACATTGAAACTTTAAATCTACTAACTTTCACTAGCCAAAGCAGTCATTCATCTTGGTTTGCATTTCATGCTAATGTGAAGTTGTTTAATCCATAAATAATGAGTCTTTGTTATCACCTCATTAGGCTTGTTTCGTCATTACAAGGACTATTTTTCATGCAATGACAATGAAATTATCTTTTGTGTCTTTATTAACGACTTTATTAATTATAAAAACAATGCTCATGAACCGTCTATAACATGCATACGTTCAATTCTAACAAACAATGGAGTCCTCCATCTTGATTTGCATTTCACATATAGATAACAATTGGTTGTGTTCTAAAATAAAGAGTACCTCCCATCATTTTTAGTTAGCAGGGGTCCTCTTCTGGTTCCAAGCACACATTTTGATACCTTGATGATGAAATTGACATATGTTGCTTAACAACCTAGTATATTAATTAAATCAAACAAATCTGAACACCATTGAAACTCTAAATCTACTTACCTTCATCACCGAAACCAGTCGTTGTTCTTGGTTTGCATTTCTTGCTAATGTGAAGTTGTTTAATCCTTGAATAATGAGACTTTCTTATCACCTCAAGCTAATTAGACTCCTCTTTTGGTTCCAACCACACTTGTTGATACATTCATGATGAAATTCACATATGTGGCGAAACAACCTAGTATAGTAATTAAATCTAGCAAATCTACACAGCATTGAAACTCTAAATCTGATCACTTCTATCAACCAAAGTAGTCATTCATCTTCGTTTGCATTTCTTGCTAATGTGAAGTTGTTTAATCCCTAAATAATAAGACTTTCTTATCACCTCTAGCTAATTAGGCTTCGCTCGTCGTTACAAGAACTATTTTTTATGCAATCACTATGAAGTTATCTTTTGTATCTTTATTAACCAATATATTCATTCTAAAAGCAATGCCCATGAACCTTCTATGACATCAATTCATTCAATTCCAGCAAACAATGGAGTCCTCCATCTTGATTTGCATTTCTTATTGATAATAATTGGTTGAGTTCCAAAATAAAGCGTACCTCCCATCATTTCTAATTAGCAGGGCTCCTCTTTTGGTTCCAAGCACACATTTTGATACATTGATGATTAAATTCACATATGTGGCAAAACAACCTAGCATAGTAATTAAATCAAGCAAATCGAAACAACATTGAAACTTTAAATCTACTAACTTTCACTAGCCAAAGCAGTCATTCATCTTGGTTTGCATTTCATGCTAATGTGAAGTTGTTTAATCCATAAATAATGAGTCTTTGTTATCACCTCATTAGGCTTGTTTCGTCATTACAAGGACTATTTTTCATGCAATGACAATGAAATTATCTTTTGTGTCTTTATTAACGACTTTATTCATTATAAAAACAATGCCCATGAACCGTCTATAACATGCATACGTTCAATTTCAATAAACAATGGAGTCCTCCATCTTGATTTGCGTTTCACATATAGATAACAATTGGTTATGTTCTAAAATAAAGAGTACCTCCCATCATTTCTAGGTAGCAGGGGTCCTTTTTTCGTTCCAAACACACATTTTGATACATTGATGGTGAAATTCACATAAGTGGCAAAACAACCTAGTATATTAATTAAATCAAACAAATCTGAACACCATTGAAACTCTAAATCTACTTACCTCCATCACCAAAACCAGTCGTTGTTCTTGGTTTGCATTTCTTGCTAATGTGAAGTTGTTTAATCCTTGAATAATGAGACTTTCTTATCACCTCAAGCTAATTAGACTCCTCTTTTGGTTCCAACCACACTTGTTGATACATTCATGATGAAATTCACATATGTGGCAAAACAACCTAGTATAGTAATTAAATCAAGCAAATCTAAACACCATTGAAACTCTAAATCTACTCACTTCTATCAGCCAAAGTAGTCATTCATCTTCGTTTTTTCTTGCTAATGTGAAGTTGCTTAATCCCTAAATAATTAGACTTTCTTATCACCTCTAGCTAATTAGGCTCCGCTCGTTGTTACAAGGACTATTTTTCATGCAATCACTATGAAGTTATCTTTTCTATCTGTATTCACTACTATATTCATTCTAAAAACAATGCACATGAACCTTCTATGACATGAATTCATTCAATTCCAACAAACAATGGAGTCCTCCATCTTGATTTGCATTTCTTATTGATAATATTTGGTTGAGTTCCAAAATAAAGAGTACCTCCCATCATTTCTAGTTAGCAGGGCTCCTCTTTTGGTTCCAAGCACACATTTTGATACATTGATGATGAAATTCACATATGTGGCAAAACAACCTAGTATAGTAAATCACCATTGAAACAATAAATCAACTTACTTCCATCGGCCAAAGCAACCACTCATCTTGGTTTGCATTTTGTGCTAATGTGAATTTGTTTAATTCCTAAATAATTTGACTTTCATATCACATCAAGCTAATTAGACTCCTCTTATTTTTACAAGGAGTATTTTTCATGTAATGACCTTGAAGTTATCTTTTGTTTCTTTATTAATGACTATATTCATCATAAAAAAATTGCACATGAACCTTTATTCACATGAATTCATTCAATTCCAACAAACAATGGAGTCCTCCATCTTGATTTGCATTTTTTATCGATAATAAGTGGTTGAGTTCCAAAAAAAAAAAGGGTACCTCCCATCATTTCTAGTTAGCAGGGCTCCTTTTTTTGTTCCAAGCACACATTTTGAAACATTGATGATGAAATTAACATATGTGGCAAAACAACCTAGTATATTAATGAAATCAAACAAAATGAATTACAATTCAAACAATAAATCAAATTACTTCTATCAGCAAGCAACCATTCATCTTTGTTTGCATTTTGTACTAATGTGAATTTGTTTAAATCCTAAATAATGAGACTTTCATATCACGTCAAGCAAATTAGGCTCCTCTTATTGTTACAAGCAGTATTTTTCATGTAATGACCTTGAAATTATCTTTTGTATCTTTATTAACGACTATATTCATTATAAAAAAATTGCACATGAATCTTCAATCACATGAATTCACTCAATTCCAACGAACAATGGAGTCCACAATCTTGATTTGCATTTCTTATTGATAATAAGTGGTTAAGTTCCAAAATAAAGAGTACCTCCCATCATTTCTAGTTAGCAGGACTCCTCTTTTGGTTTTAAGCACACATTTTGATACATTGATGATGAAATTGACATATGTGGCTAAATAACCTAGTATACTAACGAAGTCAAACAAATCTAAACACCATTGAAACTCTAAATCTTCTTGCTTCCATCAGCGAAAGCAGTCATTCTTCCTCATTTGCATATGTTGCTAATGTGAAGTTGTGTAATCCCTAAATAATGAGACTTTCTTATCACCACAAGCTAATTAGGCTCTTCTCGTCATTACAACAACTATTTTTCATGTAAGGACTGTAAAATTATCTTTTGTATCTTTATTAACGACTATATTCATTATACAAACAATGCCCATGAACCTTCTATAACATAAATTTATTCAATTCCAACAAACAATGGAGTCTTCCATCTTGATTTTCTTTTCTTATTGATAATATTTGGTTGAGTTCCAAAATAAAGAATACCTCCCATAATTTCTAGTTCGCAGGGCTCCACTTTTGGAGCACATTTGGATATATTAATGATGAAATTCACATATGTGGCTAAACAACCTAGTATATTAATTAAATCAAACAAATCGAATCACCATTAAAACACTAAATCATCTTACTTCCATCAGCCAAAGCAACCATTCATCTTGGTTTACATTTTGTGATAATTTGAAGTTGTTTAATTCATAAATAATAAGAATTTCATATCATCTTAAGCTAATTAGGCTCCTCTTATTTTTATAAAGAGTATTTTTAATGTAATGACCTTAAAATTATCTTTTGTGTCTTTATTATATTCATTATATTCATTGATGATTAAATTGACATATGTGGCTAAACAACCTAGTATATTAATTAAATCAAACAAATCGAATCACCATAGAAACAATAAATCAACTAACTTCCATCGGCCAAAGCAACCACTCATCTTGGTTTGCATTTCATGCTAATAAGAATTTATTTAATTCCTAACTAATGTGAATTTCATATCACCTCAAGCTAATTAGACTCCTCTTATTGTTACAAGGAGTAATTTTCATGCAATGACCTTGAAATTATCTTTTGTGTCTTTATTAACAACTAAATTCATCATAAAAAAAAATGCACATGAACCATCAATCACATGAATTCATTCAATTCCCACAAACAATGATGTCCCCTATCTCGATTTGTATTTCTAATTGATAATAAGTGGTTGTGTTCAAAAATAAAGGGTACCTCCCATCATTTCTAGTTAGTAGGGCTGCTTTTTTGGTTCCAAGCACACATTTTGAAACATTGATGATGAAATTAACATATGTGCAAAACTACCTAGTATATTAACTAAATCAAACAAATCAAATAACCATTGAAACAATAAATCAAATTACTTCCATCAGCCAAAGTAACCATTCATCTTGGTTTGCATTTCGTGCTAATGTGAATTTGTTTAATTCCTAAATAATGAGACTTTCATATCACATCAAGCAAATTAGGCTCCTCTTATTGTTACAAGCAGTATTTTTCATGCAATAACCTTGTAATTATCTTTTGTGTCTTTATTAACGACTATATTCATCATAAAAAAAATTGCACATGAACCTTCATTCATATGAATTCATTCAATTCCAACAAACAATGGAGTCCTCCATCTTGATTTGCATTTCTTATTGATAATAAGTGGTTGAGTTCCAAAATAAAGAGTACCTCCCATCATTTCTAGTTAGTATGGCTCCTCTTTTACTTCTAAGCACATATTTTTATACATTGATGATGAAATTGACATAGACTCTAATTTAAACACCATTCAAACTCTAAATCTACTTACTTCCATCAGCGACAACAGTCATTCTTCTTCGTTTGCATTTGTTGCTAATGTGAAGTTGTGAAATCCCTAAATAATGAGACTTTCTTATCACAGCAAGCTAATTAGGCTCCTCTCGTCGTTATAACAACTATTTTTCATGTAACGACTATAAAATTATCTTTTGTATCTTTATTAACGACTATATTCATTATACAAACAATGTCGATGAACCTTTTATAACATGAATTCTTTCAATTCCAAAAACAATGGAGTCTTCCATCTTGATTTGCTTTTTGTTACAAGCAGTATTTTTCATGCAATAACCTTGTAATTATCTTTTGTGTCTTTATTAACGACTATATTCATCATAAAAAAATTGCACATGAACCTTCATTCACATGAATTCATTCAATTCCAACAAACAATGGAATCCTCCATCTTGATTTCCTTTTCTTAATGATAATAATTGGTTGATTTCCAAAATAAAGAGTACCTCCCATCATTTCTAGTTATCAGGGCTCTTCTTTGGGTTCCAAGCACACATTTTGATACATTGATGATGAAATTGACATATGTGGCTAAACAACTAAGTATATTAATTGCTCCAAACATATTAAACACCATTGAAATTCCAAATGTACTTACTTCCATCAACGAAAGCAGTCATTCTTCTTCGTTTGCATTTCTTGCTAATGTGAAGATGTTTAATCCCGAAATAATGTGACTTTCTTATCACCTCAAGCTAATTAGGCTTGGGTCCTCGTTACAAGGACTATTTTTCATGCAATGACTATGAAATTATCTTTTGTATCATTATTAACTACAATATTCATTCTAAAAACAATGCCCATGAACCTTCTATGACATGAATTCTTTCAATTCCAACAAAAAATGGAGTCCACCATCTTGATTTGCATTTCTTATTGATAATAATTGGTTGAGATCCAAAATAAAAAGTAGCTCTCATCATTTCTAGTTAGAAAGGCTCCTCTTTTGGTTCTAGGCACCCATTTGGACACATTGATGATGAAATTCACATATGTGGCAAAACAACCTAATATAGTAATTAAATCAAGCAGATCTAAACACCATGGAAACTCTAAATCCTCTAACTTCCATCAGTGAAAGTAGGTATTCATCATGGTTTGCATTTCTTGCTAATGTGAAGTTGTTTAATCCCTAAATAATGAGTATTTCTTATCACCTCATTAGGCTACTCTCATTGCTACAAGGATTATTTTTCATGCAATGACCAGGAAATTATCTTTTGTGTCCTTATTAATGACTTTATTCATTGTAAAACAATGCCCATGAACCTTTTATAACATGAATTCATTCAATTCCAACACACAATGGAGCCCTTCATCTTGATTTGCATTTCTTATATAGATAATAATTGTTTGAGTTCCAAAATAAAGAGTACCTCTCATCATTTCAGGTTTTCAAGGCTCCTCTTTTGGTTCCAAGGACACATTTTGATACATTAATGATGAAATTGAAATATGTGGCTAAAAAACCTAGTATACTAATTAAATCAAACAAATCGAATCACCATTGGAACACTAAATCAACTTACTTCCATCAGTTAAAGCAACCATTCATCTTGGTTTGATTTGCATTGAGCTAATGTCAAGTTGTTTAATTCCTAAATAATGAGACATTCATATCACCTCAAGCTAATTAGGCTCCTCTTCCTGTTACAAGGACTTTTTGTCATGCAATGACTATGAAATTATCTTTTGTATCTTTATTAACTACAATATTTATTATAAAAACAATGCCCATAAACCATCTATAACATAAATACATTCAATTCCAATAAACAATGGAGTCCTCCATCTTGATTTGCTTTTCTTATCCAGAATAATTGGTAAAGTTCCAAAATAAAGAGTACCGCCATCATTTCTAGTTAGCAGGGCTCCTCTTTTGGTTCCAAGCACACATTTTCATTCATTGATGATGAAAGTGACATATGTGGCTAAACAACCTAGTAGATTAATTAACTCAAACAAATCGAATCACTATTGAAACACTAAATCAACATACTTCCATCAGCCAAAGCATCCATCATCTTGGTTTGCATTTCGTGCTAATGTGAGGTTGTTTAATTTCTAAATAATGAGACTTTCATATCACCTCAAGCTATTGATCCAATGACCTTGAAATTATCTTTTGTGTCATTATTAACGACTATATACTTAATAAAAAAATTGCCCAAGGACCTTCAATCACATTTTCATTCATTGATGATGAAATTGTAATATATGGCTAAACAACCTAGTATATTAATTAAATTAAACTAAACTAAACACTATTTAAACTCCAAATCTACTTACTTCCATCAGTGAAAGCAGTAATTCCTCTTTGTTTGCATTTCTTGCAAATGTGAAGATGTTTAATCCCTAAATAATGACACTTTCTAATCACCTCAAGCTAATTAGGTTCTCTTCATCCTGACAAGGACCATGAAATTATCTTTTGTATCTTTATTAACTACTATATTTATTCAAAAAACAATGCGCATGAACCTTTTATGACATGAATTCATTTAATTCAAACAAACAATGGAGTCCTCCATCTTGATTTGCATTTCTTATTGATAATAATTAGTTGAGTTCCAAAATAAAGAGTACCTCCCATCATTTCTAGTTAGCAAGGCTGCTCTTTTGTTTCCAAGCACACATTTTGATACATTGATGATGAAATTCACATATGTGGCAAAACAACCTAGTATAGTAATTAAATCAAGCAAATCTAAACACCATTGAAACTATAAATCTGCTAACATACATTAGCCAAAGTAATCACTCATCTTGGTTTGCATTTCCTACTAATGTGAAGTTGAGTAATCCCTAAATAATGAGTCTTTCTTATCACCTCATTAGATTCCTCTCGTCATTACAAGGATTATTCTTCGTGCAATGACCATGAAAATATCTCTTGTGTCTTTATTAATGACTTTATTCATTATAAAAACAATGTCAATGAACCTTCTATAACATGAATTCATTCAATTCTAGCAAACAATGGAGGCCTCCATCTTGATTTGCATTTCTTATATAGATAATAATTGGTTGAGTTCCAAAATAAAGAGTACCTCCCATCATTGCTAGTTAGTAGGGCTCCTCTTTTGGTTCCAAGATCACATTTTGATACCTTGATGATGAAATTCACATATGTAGCTAAACAATCTAGTATATTAATTAAATCAAACAACTCTAAACACCATTGAAACTCTATAACTACTTACTTCCATCAGTGAAAGTAGTCATTCTTCTTGGTTTCCATTTCTTGCTAATGTGAAGTTGTTTAATCCCTAAATAATGAGACTTTCTTATCCCCTCAAGCTAATTAGGATCCACTCGTCATTACAAGGACTGTTTTTCATGCAATGACAATAAAGTTATCTTTTGTATCTTTATTAACTACAATATTCATTATAAAAACAATGCCTATGAACCTTCTCTGTCATGAATTTATTCAATTCCAAGAAACAATGGAGTCCTCCATCTTGATTTTCTTTTCTTATTGATAATAATTGGTTGAGTTTCAAAATAAAGAGTACCTCCCATCATTTCTAGTTAGTAGGGCTGCTCTTTTGGTTCCAAGCACACATTTTGATACATTGATGATGAAATTGACATATGTGGCCAAACAACCTAGTATATTAATTAAATCAAACAAATTGAATCACCATTGAAACAATAAATCAATTTACTTCCATCAGCCAAAGCAACCTTTGATCTTGGTTTGCATTTCGAGCTAATATGAAGCTGTTTAATTCCTAAATAATGAGACTCTCATATCATGTCAAACTAATTAGGCTCCTCTTATTGTTACAAGGAGTATTTTTCATGCAATGACCTTGAAATTATCTTTTGTGTCCTTATTAACAACGTTATTCGGTATAAAAACAATGCCCATGAACCTTTTATAACATGAATTCATTTAATTTCAATAAACAATGGAGTCCTCCATCTTGATTTGCATTTCTTATTGATAATAATTGGTTGAGTTCCAAAATAAAGAGTACCTCCCATCATTTCTTGTTAGCAGGGCTCCTCTTTTGGTTCCAAGCACATATTTTGATACATTGATGATGAAATTGACATATGTGGAAAAACAGCCTAGTATAGTAATTAAATCAAGCAAATCCAAACACCATTGAAACTCTAAATCTGTTAACTTCCATCAGCCAAAGCAGTCATTCATTTTAGTTTGCATTTCTTGCCAATGCAAAGTTGTTTAATCCCTAAAAATAAGTCTTTCTTATCACCTCAAGCTAATTAGGCTCGACTCGTCGTTACAAGCACCATTTTTCATGCAGTCACTATGAAATTATCTTTTTATCTTTATTAACTACAATATTCATTGTAAAAACAATGCCCATGAAACTTCTGTGACATGAATTCATTCAATTCCAGTATACAATGGAGTCCTCCATCTTGGTTTGCTTTTCTTATTGGTAATAATTGGTTGAGTTCCAAAATAAGGAGTACCTCACATCATTTCTAGTTAGCAAGGCTCCACTTTTGGTTCCAAGCACATATTTTGATACATTGAATATGAAATTAACATATGTGTCAAAACAACCTAGTATATTAAATAAATCAAACAAATCTAAACACCATTGAAATTCTAAATCTACTAACTTCCATCAGCCAAAGTAGTTATTCATCTTTGTTTGAATTTCTTGCTAATGTAAAGTTGTTTAATCCCTAAATAATAAGTCTTTCTTATCACCTCAAGCTAATTAGGCTTTGTTCATCATTACAAGGACTATTTTTCATGTAATGATGATGAAATTATCTTTTGTATCTTTATTAACCACTATATTCATTCTGAAAACAATGCCCATGAACCTTCTATGACATCAATTCATTCAATTCCAACAAAAAATGGAGTCCTCCATCTTGATTTGCATTTCTTATTGATAATAATTGGTTGAGTTCAAAACTAAAGAGTATCTCTCATCATTTCTAGTTAGCTGGACTCCTCTATTGGCTCCAAGCACAAATTTTGATACCTTGATGATCAAATTGACATATGTGGCTAAACAACCTAGTATATTAATTAAATCAAACAAATCTGAACACCATTGAAACTCTAAATCTACTTACTTCCATCAGCGACACTAGTCATTCTTCTTGGTTTCCATTTTTTGCTAATGTGAAGTTGTTTAATCCCTAAATAATGAGACTTTCTTGTCACCTCAAGCTAATTAGGCTCCCCTCGTTGTTACAAGGACTATTTTTCATGCAATGACAATGAAATTATCTTTTGTATCTTTATTAACTACAATATTCGTTATAAAAACAAAGCCCATGAACCTTCTCTGACATGAATTCATTTAATTCCAACAAACAATGGAGTCCTCCATCTTGATTTGCTTTTCTTATTGATAATAATTGGTTGAGTTCCAAAATAAAGAATACCTCTCATCATTTCTAGATTGTAGGGCTCCTCTTTTGGCTCCAAGCATGCATTTTGATACATTGATGATGAAATTGACATATGTGGCTAAACAAGCTAGTATATTAATTAAATCAACCAAATCGAATCACCATTGAAACAATAAATCAATTTCCTTTCATTATCCAAAGCAACGATTGATCTTAGGTTCCATTTCGAGCTAATGTGAAGTTGTTTAATTCCTAAATAATGAGACTTTTATATCATCTCAAGCTAATTAGGCTCCACTTATTGTTACAAGGAGTACTTTTCATGCAATGACCTTGAAATTATCTTTTGTGTCATTATCAACGACTTTATTCATTAGAAAAACAATGCCCATGAACCTTTTATAACATGAATTCATTCAATTCCAATAAACAATGGAGTCCTCCTTGTTGATTTACATTTCTTTTTAATAATATTTGGTTGAGTTCCAAAATAAAGAGTACCTCCCATCAGTTCTAGTTAGCAGGGCTCCTCTTTTGGTTCCAAGCACACATTTGGATACATTGATGATGCAATTCATATGTGTGGCAAAACAACCTAATATAGTAATTAAATCAAGTAGATCTAAATACCATTGAAACTCTAAATCTATGAACTTCCATTAGTCAAAGTAGTCATTCATCTTGGTTTGCATTTCTTGCTAATGTGAAGTTGTTTAATCCCTAAATAATGAGAATTTCTTATCACCTCAAGCAAATTAGGCTCCACTCATCGTTACAAGGACTATTTTTCATGCAGTGACTATGAAATTATCTTTTGTATCTTTATTAACTACAATATTCATTATAAAAACAATGCCCATGAACCTTCTCTGACATGAATTCATTCAATTCCAACAAACAATGGTGTCCTCCATCTTGATTTGCTTTCCTTATTGATAATAATTGGTTGAGTTCCAAAATAAAGAGTACCTCCCATCATTTCTGGTTAGCAGAGCTCCTTTTTGGTTTCAAGCACACATTTTGATACATTGATGATAAAATTAACATATGTGGCAAAACAACCTAGTATAGTTATTAAATCAAGCAAATCGAAACAACGTTGAAACTTTAAATCTACTAACTTTCACCAACCAAAGTAGTCATTCATCTTGGTTTGTATTTCTTGCTAATGTGAAGTTGTTTAATCCCTAAATAATGATTGTTTCTTATCACCTCATTAGGCTTCACTCGTCATTACAAGGATCATTTTTCAAGTAATGACCATGAAATTATCTTTTTTGTCTTTATTAAAGACTTTATTCATTATAAAAACAATGCCCATGAACCTTTTATAACATGAATTCATTCAATTCCGTCAAACAATGGAGTCCTCCATCTTGATTTGCATTTCTTATATATAATAATTGGTTGAGTTCCAAAATAAAGAGTACATCCTATCATTTCTAGTTAGTAGGGCTCTTCTTTTGGTTTCAAGCACACATTTTGATACATTGATGATGAAATTGACATATGTGGCTAAACAACCTAATATATTAATTAAATCAAACAAATCTAAACACCATTGAAACTCTAAATCTACTTACTTCCATCAGCGAAAGTAGTCATTCTTCTTGGTTTGCATTTCTTGCGAATGTGAAGTTGGTTAATCCCTAAATAATGAGACTTTCTTATCACCGCAAGCTAATTAGGCTCCTCTCATCATTACAACAACTATTTTTCATGTAACGACTATAAAATTATCTTTTTTATCTTTATTAATGACTATATTCATTATACAAACAATGCCCATGAAACCTTCTACAACATGAATTCATTCAATTTCAACAAACAACAAAGTCTTCCATCTTGATTTGCTTTCCTTATTGATAATAATTCGTTGAGTTCCAAAATAAAGAATACCTCCCATCATTTCTAGTTAGTAGGGCTCCTCTTTTGGTTCCAAGCAGACATTTGGATATATTGATGATGAAATTCACATATGTGGCTAAACAACCTAGTATATTAATTAAATCGAACAAATCAAATCACCATTGAAACACTTAATCAACTTACTTTCATTAGCCAAAGCAACCATTCATCTTGGTTTACATTTTGTGATAATTTGAAGTTGTTAATTCCTAAATAATAAGACTTTCATATCATTTCAAGCTAATTAGGCTCCTCCTATTGTTATAAGGAGTATTTTTCATGAAATGACCTGGAAATTATCTTTTGTGTCTTTATTATATTCATTATATTCATTGATGATTAAATTGACATATATGGCAACACAACCAAGTATATTAATTAAATCAAACAAATCGAATCACCATTGAAACAATAAATCAACTTACATCCATCGGCCAAAGCAACCACTCATCTTAGTTTGCATTTCGTGCTAATATGAATTTGTTTAATTCCTAAATAATGTGACTTTCATATCACCTCAAGATAATTAGGCTCCTCTTATTATTACAAGGAGTATTTTTCATGCAATGACCATGAAATTATCTTTTGTGTCTTTATTAACAACTACATTCATCATAAAAAAATTGCACATGAACATTCAATCACATAAATTCATTCAATTCCAACAAACAATGGAGTCCTCCATCTTGATTTGCATTTCTTATTGATAATAAATGGTTGATTTCAAAAATAAAGGGTACCTCCCTTCATTTCTAGTTAGCAAGGCACCATTTTGGTTCCAAGCACACATTTTGATACATTGATGATGAAATTAACATATGTGGCAAAACAACCTAGTATATTAATTAAATCAAACAAATCGAATTACCATTGAAAATATAAATCAAATTACTTCCATCAGCCAAAGCAACCATTCATCTTGATTTGCATTGATGATGATGAAATTGACATATGTGGCTAAACAACCTAGTATATTAATTAAATCAAACAATTCTAATCACCATTGAGATTCTAAATCTCCATCTTTTTTTGCATTTCTTACTAATGTGAAGTTGTTAATTCCCTAAATAATGAGAGTTACTTATCACCTCAAGCTAATTAGGCTCCTCTCATTGTTAAAAGGATTATTTTTAATGCAATGACCATGAAATTATCTTTTGTGTCTTTATTAACGACTTTATTCATTATGAAAACAATGCCCATGAACCTTCTATGACATAAATTCATTCGATTCCAACAAACAATGGAGTCCTCCATCTTGATTTCCATTTCTTAATGATAATAATTGGTGGAGTTCCAAAATAAAGAGGACCTCCCATCATTTCTAGTTAGCAGGGCTTCTCATTGGGTTCTAAGCACACATTTTGATACATTGATGATGAAATTGACATATATGGCTAAACAACAAAGTATATTAATTGCTCCAAACATATCTAAACTCCATTGAAATTCCAAATGTACTTACTTCCATCAGCGAAAGTAGTCATTCTTCTTTGTTTACATTTCTTGCTAATGTGAAGATGTCTAATCCCGAAATAATCAGACTTGTTTATCACCTCAAGCTAATTATGCTCGGCTCCTCTTTAAAAGGACTATTTTTCATGCAATGACGATGAAATTATCTTTTGCGTCTTTATTACGGACTATTTATTAAAAAAACAATGCCGATGAACCTTCTATAACAAGAATTCAATCAATTCCAACAAACTATGGAGTCCATCATCTTGATTTGCATTTCTTATTGATAATAATTGGTTGAGTTCAAAAATAAAGAGTACCTCCCATCATTTCTCGTTAGTAGGGCTCCTCTTTTAGTTCTAAGCACACATTTTGACACATTGATGATGAAATTGACATATGTGGCTAAACAACCTAGTATATTAATTAAATCAAATAAATCTAAACATCATTGAAACTCTAAATCAACTTACTTCCATCAGCCAAATCAACCATTCATCTTGGTTTACATTTTGTGATAACTTGAAGATGTTTAATTCCTAAATAATAAGAATTTCATATCATCTCAAGCTAATTAGGCTCCTCTTATTGTTATAAAGAGTATTTTTCATGTAATGACTTTGAAATTATCTTTTGTGCCTTTATTATATTCATTATATTCATTGATGATTAAATTGACATATGTGGCTAAACAACCTAGTATATTAATTAAATCAAACAAATCGAATCACCATTGAAACAATAAATCAACTTACTTCCATCGACCAAAGCAACCACTCATCTTGGTTTGCATTTCGTGCTAAAGTGAATTTGTTTAATTCCTAAATAATGTGACTTTCATATCACCTCAAGCTAATTAGACTCCTATCATTGTTACAAGGATTATTTTTCATGCAATGACCTTGAAATTATTTTTTGTGTCTTTATTAACGACTATATTCATCATAAAAGAATTGCACATGAACATTTATTCACATGAATTCATTCAATTCCAACAAACAATGGAGTCCTCCATCTTGATTTGAATTTCTTATTGATAATAAGTGGTTGAGTTCCAACATAAAGGGTACCACACATCATTTCTAGTTAGCAGGGCTCCTTTTTTGGTTCCAAGTACACATTTTAAAACATTGATGATGAAATTAACATATGTGGAAAAACAACCTAGTATATTCATTAAATCAAACAAATTGAATTACCATTGAAACAATAAATCAAATTACTTCCATCAGTCAATGCAACCATTCATCATGGTTTGCATTTCGTGTTAATGTGAATTTGTTTAATTCCTAAATAATAAGACTTTCCTATGACGTCAAGCTAATTAGGCTCCTCTTATTGTTACAAGCTGTATTTTTCATGTAATGACTTTCAAATTATCTTTTGTATCTTTATTAACGACTATATTCATTATAAAAAAAATTGCACATGAATCTTCAATCACAAGAATTCATTCAATTCCAACAAAAATGGAGTCTTCCATCTTGATTTGCATTTCTTATTGATAATAAGTGGTTGAGTTCCAAAATAAAGACTACCTCCCATCATTTCTAGTTAGCAGGGCTCCTCTTTTGGTTCCAAGCACACATTTGGATATATTGATGATGAAATTCACATATGTGGCTAAACAACCTAGTATATTAATTAAATCAAACAAATCAAATCACCATTGAAACATTAAATCAACTTACTTCCATCGGCCAAAGCAACCGCTCATCTTGTTTTTTATTTCGTGCTAATGTGAATTTATTTAATTCTTAAATAATGTGACTTTCATATCACCTCAAGCTAATTAGACTCCTGTTATTGTTACAAGGAGTATTTTTCATGCAATAACCTCGAAATTATCTTTTGTGTCTTTATTAACGACTATATTCATCATAAAAAATTGCACTTGAAACTTCAATCACATGAATTTATTCAATTCCAACAAACAATGGAGTCCTCCATCTTGATTTCCATTTTTTATTGATAATAAGTGGTTCTGTTCCAAAATAAAGGGTACCTCCCATCATTTCTAGTTAACAGAGCTCCTTTTTTGGTTCCAAGCACACATTTTGAAACATTGATGATGAAATTAACATATGTGGCAAAACAACTTAGTATATTAACTAAATCAAACAAATCAAATTACCATTGAGACAATAAATCAAATTACTTCCATCAGCCAAAGTAACCATTCATCTTGGTTTGCATTACGTGCTGATATGAATTTGTTTAATTATTAAATAATGAGACTTTCATATCACGTCAAGCTAATTAGGCTCCTCTTATTGTTACAAGTAGTATTTTTCATGCATTGACTTTGAAATTATCTTTTGTATCTTTATTAATGACTATATTCATTATGAAAAAATTGCTCATGAATTTTCAATCAAATGAATTCATTCAATTCCAACAAACAATGGAGTCCTCCATCTTGATTTGCATTTCTTATTGGTAATAAGTGGTTCTGTTCCAAAATAAAGGGTACCTCCCATCATTTCTAGTTAACAGAGCTCCTTTTTTGGTTCTAAGCACACATTTTGAAACATTGATGATGAAATTAACATATGTGGCAAAACAACTTAGTATATTAACTAAATCAAACAAATCGAATTACCATTGAGACAATAAATCAAATTACTTCCATCAGCCAAAGTAACCATTCATCTTGGTTTGCATTATGTGCTAATATGAATTTGTTTAATTCCTAAATAATGAGACTTTCATATCACGTCAAGCTAATTAGGCTCCTCTTATTGTTACAAGCAGTATTTTTCATGCATTGACTTTGAAATTATCTTTTGTATCTTTATTAATGACTATATTCATTATGAAAAAATTGCTCATGAATTTTCAATCAAATGAATTCATTCAATTCCAACAAACAATGGAGTCCTCCATCTTGATTTCCATTTTTTATTGATAATAAGTGGTTCTGTTCCAAAATAAAGGGTACCTCCCATCATTTCTAGTTAACAGAGCTCCTTTTTTGGTTCCAAGCACACATTTTGAAACATTGATGATGAAATTAACATATGTGGCAAAACAACTTAGTATATTAACTAAATCAAACAAATCGAATTACCATTGAGACAATAAATCAAATTACTTCCATCAGCCAAAGTAACCATTCATCTTGGTTTGCATTACGTGCTGATATGAATTTGTTTAATTATTAAATAATGAGACTTTCATATCACGTCAAGCTAATTAGGCTCCTCTTATTGTTACAAGCAGTATTTTTCATGCATTGACTTTGAAATTATCTTTTGTATCTTTATTAATGACTATATTCATTATGAAAAAATTGCTCATGAATTTTCAATCAAATGAATTCATTCAATTCCAACAAACAATGGAGTCCTCCATCTTGATTTGCATTTCTTATTGGTAATAAGTGGTTCTGTTCCAAAATAAAGGGTACCTCCCATCATTTCTAGTTAACAGAGCTCCTTTTTTGGTTCTAAGCACACATTTTGAAACATTGATGATGAAATTAACATATGTGACAAAACAACTTAGTATATTAACTAAATCAAACAAATCGAATTACCATTGAGACAACAAATCAAATTACTTCCATCAGCCAAAGTAACCATTCATCTTGGTTTGCATTATGTGCTAATATGAATTTGTTTAATTCCTAAATAATGAGGCTTTCATATCACGTCAAGCTAATTAGGCTCCTCTTATTGTTACAAGCAGTATTTTTCATGCATTGACTTTGAAATTATCTTTTGTATCTTTATTAATGACTATATTCATTATGAAAAAATTGCTCATGAATTTTCAATCAAATGAATTCATTCAATTCCAACAAACAATGGAGTCCTCCATCTTGATTTGCATTTCTTCTTGGTAATAAGTGGTTGAGTTCCAAAATAAAGAGTACCTCCCATCATTTCTAGTTAGCAAGGCTCCTCTTTTACTTCTAAGTAAACATTTTGATACATTGATGATGAAATTGACATATGTGGCTAAACAACCTAGTATATTAATTAAATCAAACAAATTTAAACACCACTTACTTCCATTAGCAAAAGCAGTCATTCTTCTTCGTTTGCATTTGTTACTAATGTAAAGTTGTGTAATCCCTAAAGAATGAGACTTTCTTATCACCACATGCTAATTAGACTCCTCTCATTGTTACAACAACTATTTTTCATGTAACGACTATAAAATTATCTTTTGTATCTTTATTAATGAGTATATTCATTATACAAACAATGCCCATGGACCTTCTATAACATGAATTCATTCAATTTCAACAAACAATGGAGTCTTCCATCTTGATTTGCTTTTCTTATTGATAATAATTGGTTGAGTGCTAAAATAAAGAATACCTCCCATCATTTCAAGTTAGCAGGGCTCCTCTTTTGGTTCCAAGCACACATTCGGATATATTGATGATGAAATTCACATATGTGGCTAAACAACCTAGTATATTAATTAAATCAAACAAATCGAATCACTATTGAAACACTAAATGAACTTACTTCCATCAGCCAAAGCAGCCATTCATCTTGGTTTACATTTTGTGATAATTTGAAGTTGTTTAATTCCTAAATAATAAGGCTTTCATATTGCCTCAACCTAATGAGGCTCCCCTTATTGTTATAAGGAGTATTTTTCATGCAATGACCTTGAAATTCTCTTTTGTGTCTTTATTATATTCATTATATTCATTGATGATTAAATTGACATATGTGGCTAAACAACCTAGTATATCAATTAAATCAAACAAATCGAATCACCATTAAAACAATAAATCAACTTACTTCCATCAGCCAAAGCAACCACTCATCTTGGTTTGCATTTCGTGCTAATGTGAATTTGTTTAATTGCTAAATAATGTGACTTTCATATCACTTGAAGCTAATTAGGCTCCTCTTATTAATACACAGAGTATTTTTCATGGAATGACCTTGAAATTATCTTTTGTGTCTTTATTAACGACTATATTCATCATATAAAAATTGCACATGAACATTCAACCACATGAATTCATTCAATTCCAACAAACAATGGAGTCCTCCATCTTGATTTGCATTTCTTATTGATAATAAGTGGTTGAGTTCCAAAATAAAGGGTACCTCCCATCATTTCTTGTTAGCAAGGCTCCTTTTTTGGTTCCAAGCACACATTTTGATACATTGATGATGAAATTAACATATGTGACAAAACAACCTAGTATATTAATTAAATCAAACAAATCGAATTACCATTGAAAATATAAATCAAATTACTTCCATCAGCCAAAGCAACCATTCATCTTGCTTTGCATTGATGATGATGAAATTGACATATGTGGCTAAACAACCAAGTATATTAATTAAATCAAACAATCCTAATCACCATTGAGACGGTAAATGTACTTACTTGCATCATCCAAAGGGGTCATTCACCTTGTTTTGCATTTCTCACAAATGTGAAGTTGTTTAATCCCTAAATAATGAGACTTACTTATCACCTCAAGCTAATTAGGCTCCTCTCGTAGTTAAAAGGATTATTTTTCATGCAATGACCATGAAATTATCTTTTGTGTCTTTATTAACGACTTTATTCATTATGAAAACAATGCCCATGAACCTTCTATGACATGAATTCATTCAATTCCAACAAACAATGGAGTCCTCCATCTTGATTTCCTTTTCTTAATGATAATAATTGGTTGATTTCAAAAATAAAGAGTACCTCCCATCATTTCTAGTTAACAGGGCTCCTCTTTGGGTTCCAAGCACACATTTTGATACATTGATGATGAAATTGACATATGTGGCTAAACAACAAAGTCTATTAATTGCTCCAAACATATCTAAACGCCATTGAAATTCCAAATGTACTTACTTCCATCAGCGAAAGTAGTCATTCTTCTTCGTTTGCATTTCTTGCTAATGTGAAGATGTATCATCCAGAAATAATGTGACTTTCTTATCACCTCAAGCTAATTAGGCTTGGCTCCTCGTTACAAGGACTATTTTTCATGCAATGACGATGAAATTATCTTTTGTGTCTATATTAACGACTATATTTAATATAAAAGCAATGCCCATGAACCTTCTATAACATGAATTCAACCAATTCCAACAAACAATGGAGTCCTCCATCTTGATTTGCATTTCTTATTGATAATAATTGGTTGAGTTCAAAAATAAAGAGTACCTCCCATCATTTCTAGTTAACAAGGCTCCTCTTTTGGTTCCAAGCACACATTTGGATATATTGATGATGAAATTCACATATGTGGCTAAACAACCTAGTATATTAATTAAATCAAAAAAATTGAGTCACCATTGAAACACTAAATCAACTTACTTACATCAGCCACCATTCATCTTGGTTTACATTTTGTGATAATTTGAAGTTGTTTAATTCCTAAATAATGAGACTTTCATATCACCCCAAGCTAATTAAGCTCCTCTTATCATTACAGGGAGTATTTTACATGGAATGACCTTGAAATTACCTTTTGTGTCTTTATTAACGACTATATTCATTATAAAAAAATTGCCCATGAACCTTCAATCACATGAATTCATTCAATTCCAACAAACAATGGAGTCCTCCATCTTGATTTGCATTTCTTATTGATACTAAGTCATTGAGTTCCAAAATAAAGGGTACCTCCAATCATTTCTAGTTAGTAGGGCTCCTTTTTTGGTTTCAAGCACACATTTTGATACATTGACGATGAAATTAACATATGTGGCAAAATAACCTAGTATATTAATTAAATTAAACAAATCAAATTACCATAGAAACAATAAATCAAATTACTTCCGTTAGCCAGTGCAACAATTCATCTTGGTTTGCATTTCGTGCTAATGTGAGTTTGTTTAATTCCTAAATAATGAGACTTTCGTACCACATCAAGCTAATTAGGCTCCTCTTATTGTTACAAGCAGTATTTTTCATGCAATGACCTTGAAATTATCTTTTGTGTCTTTATTAACAACTTTATTCATTATGAAAACAATGCCCATGAACCTTCTATGACATGAATTCATTCAACTCCAACAAACAATGGTGTCCTCCATCTTGATTTCCTTTTCTTAATGATAATAATTGGTTGAGTTCAAAAATAAAGAGTACCTCCCATCATTTCTAGTTAGTAGGGCTCCTCTATGGGTTCAGAGCACACATTTTGATACATTGATGATGAAATTGACATATGTGGCAAAACAACAAAGTCCATGAATTGCTCCAAACATATCTAAACACCATTGAAATTCCAAATGTACTTACTTCCATCAGTGAAAGCAGTCATTCTTCTTCATTTGCATTTCTTGCTAATATGAAGATGTTTAATCCCGAATTAATGTGACTTTCTTATCACCTCAAGCTAATTAGGCTTGGCTCCTCGTGACAAGGACTATTTTTCATGCAATGACGATGTAATTATCTTTTGTGCCTTTATTAATGACTATATTTAATATAAAAACAATGCCCATGAACCTTCTATAACATGAATTCAACCAATTCCAATAAACTATGGAGTCCTCCATCTTGATTTGCATTTCTTATTGATAATAATTGGTTGAGTTCGAAAATAAAGAGTACCTCCCATCATTTCTAGTTAGCAGGGCTCCTCTTTTGGTTCCAAGCACACATTTTGATACAATGATGATGAAATTGACATATATGGCTAAACAACCTAGTATATTAATTAATTCAAACAAATCAAATCACCTTTGAAAACATGAATCAGTGAAAGCAACCATTCATCTTGGTTTGCATTTCCTGCAAATGTGAAGTTGTTCAATTCCTAAATAATGAGTATTTTATATCGCCTTAAGCTAATTTGGCTCCACTTGTTGTTACAAGGAGTGTTTTTTATGCAATGACCTTGAAATTATCTTTTGTGTCTTTATTAACGACTATATTCATTATAAAAAAATTGCACATAAACCTTCAATCACATGAATTCATTCAATACCAAAAAACAATGGAGTCTTCCATCTTGATTTGCATTTCTTTTTTATAATAATTGGTTGAGTTCCAAAATAAAGAGTACCTCCCATCATTTCTAGTTAGCAAGGCTCCTCTTTTACTTCTAAGCACACATTTTGATACATTGATGATGAAGTTGACATATGTGGCTAAACAACCTAGTATATTAATTAAATCAAACAAATTTAAACACCATTGAAACTCTAAATCTACTTACTTCCATTAGCGCAAGCAGTCATTCTTCTTCATTTGCATCTCTTGCTAGTGTGAAGTTGTTTAATCCCTAAAAATAAGTCTTTCTTATCACCGCAAGCTAATTAGGCTCCTTTCGTTGTTACAACAACTATTTTTCATGTAACGACTATGAAATTATTTTTTGTATCTTTATTAACAACTATATTCATGATAAAAAGAATGGCAATGAACCTTCTATGATATGAATTCATTCAATTCTAAAAAACAATGGAGTCCTCCATCTTGATTTGCATTTCTTGTTGATAATAATTGGTTCCAAAATAAAGATTACCTCCCATCATTTCTACTTAGCAGGGCTCCTCTTTTAGTTTACATTTTGTGCTAATTTAAAGTTGTTTAATTCCTAAATAATAAGACTTTCATATCATCTCAAGCTAATTGGGCTCCTCTTATTGTTACAAGGAGTATTTTTCATGTAATGACCTTGAAATTATCTTTTGTGTCTTTGTTATATTCATTATATTCATTGATGATTAAATTGACATATGTGGCTAAACAACCTAGTATATTAATTAAATCAAACAAATCGAACCACCATTGAAACACTAAACCAACATACTTCCATTAGCCAAAGTAAGCATTCTTCTTGGTTTACATTCCGTGCTAATGTGAAGTTGTTTAATTCCTAAATAATGAGACTTTCATATCACCCCAAGCTAATTAAGCTCCTCTTATCATTACAAGGAGTATTTTTCATGGAATGACCATGAAATTGTCTTTTGTGTCTTTATTAACGACTATATTGATTATAAAAAAAATTGCACATGAACCTTCAATCACATGAATTCATTCAATTCCAACAACCAATGGAGTCCTCCATCTTGATTTGCATTTCTTATTGATAATAAGTGGTTGAGTTCCAAAATAAAGGGTACCACCAATCATTTCTAGTTAGTAGGGCTCCTTTTTTGGTTCCAAGCACACATTTTGATATATTGATGATGAAATTAACATATGTGGCATGACAACATAGTATATTAATTAAATCAAGCCAATCGAATTACCATTGAAACAATAACTCAAATTACTTCCTTCAGCCAAAGCAACCATTCATCTTGGTTTGCATTGATGATGATGAAAGTGACATATGTGGCTTAACAACCTAGTATATTAATTAAATCAAACAACTCTAACAATTATTGAAACTGTAAATCTATTTACTTCCATCAGCTAATGGAGTCATTCATCTTGTTTTGCATTTCTTGCTAATGTGAAGTTGTTTAATTCCTAAATAATGAGACTTTCTTTTCACCTCAAGCTCATTAGGCTCCTCTCGTCATTACAAGGATTATCTTTCATGCAATGACCATGAAATTATCTTTTGTGTCTTTATTAATGACTTTATTCATTATAAAAATAATACCCATGAACCTTCTATGACATGAATTCATTCATTTCCAACAAACAATGGAGTCCTCCATCTTGATTTCCATTTCTTATTGATAATAATTGGTTGAGTTCAAAAATAAAGTGTACCTCCCACCATTTCTAGTTAGCAGGGCTCCTCTTTTGGTTCCAAGCACACATTTTGATAGATTGATGATGAAATTCACATATGTGGCTAAACAACCTAGTATATTAATTAAATCAAACAAATCTAAACACCATTGAAACTCTAAATCTACATACATCCATTAGAGAAAGCAGTCATTCTTCTTGGTTTGCATTTCTTGCGAATGTGAAGTTGTTTAATCCCTAAATAACAAGACTTTCTTATCACCTCAAGCTAATTAGGCTCCACTCATCCTTACAAGGACTATTTTTCATGCAATGACCATGAAATTATCTTTTGTATCTTTACCAACTACAATATTCATTATAAAACCAATGCCCATGAACCTTCTATAACATGGATTCATTCAATTCCAATAAACAATGGAGCCCTCCATCTTGATTTGCTTTTCTTATTGATATTAATTGGTTGAGTTCCAAAATAAAGAGTACCTCCCATCATTTCTAGTTAGCAGGGCTCCTCTTTTGGTGCCAAGCACATTTGGATATATTGATGATCAAATTAACATAAGTGGCTAAACAACCTAGTATATTAATGAAATCAAACAACTCCAATCAACATTAAAACTGTAAATCTACTTACTTCCATCTTCCAAAGCAGTCATTCATCTTGGTTCGCATTTCTTGCTAATGTGAAGTTGTTTAATCCCTAAATAATGAGACTTTCTTATCACCTCAAGCTAATTATGCTCCTCTCATCACTACAAGGAAAATTTTTCACGCAATGAATATGAAATTATCTTTTCTATCTTTATTAACGACTATATTCATGATAAAAAGAATGCCCATGAACCTTCTATAATATGAATTCATTTGATTCGAAAAAACAATGGAGTCCTCCATCTTGATTTGCATTTTTTATTAATAATAATTGGATGAGTTCTAAAATAAAGGGTACCTCCCATCATTTCTTGTTAGTAGGGCTCCTCTTTTGGCTCCAAGCACACATTTTGATAAATTGATGATGAAATTAACATATGTGTCTAAACAACCTAGAATATTAATTAAATCTACCTGCCATTAAACTCTAAATCTGCTAACTTCCATCAGTCAAAGTAATCATTCATCTTCGTTTGCATTTCTTGCTAATGTGAAGTTGTTTAATCTCCAAATATTGAGACTTTTTTATCACCTCAAGCACAATAGGCTCCTCTTGTCATTACAAGGCTTATTTTTCATGGAAGGACAATGAAATTATCTTTTGTGTCTTTATTAACGTCTTTATTCATTATAAAAACAATGCCCATGAACTTTCTATAACATGAATTCATTCAATTCTAACAAACAATGGAGTCCTCCATCTTGATTTGCATTTCTTATTGATAATAATTGGTTGAGTTACAAAATAAAGAGTACCTCCCATCATTTCTAGTTAACAGGACTCCTCTTTTGGCTCCTAGCACACATTTTGATACATTGATGATGAAATTGACATATGTGGCTCAACAACCTAGTATATTAATTAAATTAAACAAATCTAAACACCAATGAAAAACCAAATATACTTACTTCCATTAGTGAAAGCAGTAATTCTTCTTCGTTTGCATTTCTTGCAAATGTGAAGATGTTGAATCCCTAAATAATGAGACTTTCTTATCACATCAAGCTAACTAGGTTCCGCCCGTTGTTACAAAGACTATTTTTCATGTAATGACTATGAAATTATCTTTTGTATCTTTATTAACTACTATATTCATTATAAAAACAATGCCCATGAACCTTCTATGACATGAATTCATTCAATTCCAACAAACAATGGAGTCCTCCATCTTGATTTGCATTTCTTAGTGATAATAATTGGTTAAGTTCCAAGGTAAAGAGTAACTCCCGTCATTTCTAGTTAGCAGGGATCCTTTTTTGGTTCCAAACACATATTTGGATATATTGATGACAAAATTAACATATCTGGCTAAACAACCTAGAAAATTAATTAAATCAAACAAATCGAATCACCATTGAAACACTAAATCAACATACTTCCATTAGCCAAAGTAACCATTCATCTTGGTTTGCATTTTGCTCTAATGTGAAGTTGTTTAATTCCTAAATAAAGAGACTTTCATATCACCCCAAGCTAATTAACCTCCTCTTATCATCACAAGGAGTATTTTTCATGTAATGACCTTGAAATTATCTTTTGTGTCTTTATTAACAACTATATTCATAATAAAAAAATTGCCCATGATCCTTCAATCACATGAATTCATTCAATTCCAACAAACAATGGAGTCCCCCATCTTGATTTTCATTTCTTATTGATAATAATTGGTTGATTTCGAAAAGAAAGAGTACCTCCCATCATTTCTAGATAGCGGGCTCCTCTTTTGGTTCCAAGCGCATTTTTTGATACATTGATGACGAAATTAACATATGTGTCTAAACAACCTAGAATATTAGTTAAATCAAGCAAATCTAAACACATTGAAACTCTAAATTTGCTAAATTCCATTAGCCAAAGCTATCATTCATCATGGTTTGCATTTCTTGCTAATATGAAGTTGTTTAATGCCTAAATAATAAGACTTTCTGATCACCTCAAGCTTAATAGGCTCTTCTTGTCATTACAAGAATTTTTTTTTCATGGAATGACCATGAAATTATCATTTGTGACTTTATTAACGACTGTATTCATTATAAAACCAATGCCCATAAACCTTCTACAACATGAATTCATTCAATTCCAACAAACAACGGAGTCCTCCATCTTGATTTGCATTTCTTATTGATAATAATTGGTTGAGTTCCTACATAAAGAGTACCTCCCATCATTTCTAGTTAGCAGGGATCCTCTTTTGGTTCCAAACACACATTTGGATATATTGATGATGACATTAACATATGTGGCTAAACAACCTAGTATATTAATTAAATCAAACAAATCGAATCACCATTGAAACACTAAATCAACTTACTTCCATCAGCCAAAGCAACCATTCATCTTGGTTTGCATTTCATGCTAATGTGAACTTGTTTAATACCTAAATAATGAGACTTTCATATCCCCCCAAGCTAATTAGGCTCCTCTTATTGTTACAAGGAGTATTTTTCATGCAATGACCTTGAAATTATCTTTTGTGTCTTTATTAATGACTATATTCATTATAAATTATCTTGATTTGCATTTCTTATTGATAATAATTGGTTGACTTCCAAAATAAAGAGTACCTCCCATCATTTCTATATAGCTGGGCTCCTTTTGGTTCCAAGCACACATTTTGATACATTGATGATGAAATTGACATATGCATCAAAACAACCTAGTATATTAATTAAATGAAACAAATCTAAACACCATTGAAACTCTAAATCTACTTACTTCAACCAGAGAAAGCAGTTATTCTTCTTAGTTTGCATTTCTTGAATGTGAATTTGTTTAATCCCTCAATAATGGGACTTTCTCATCACCTCAAGCTAATTAGGCTTCACTCATCATTACAAGTACTATTTTTTCATACAATGACTATAAAATTATCTTTTGTATCTTTATTAACTACAATATTCATCATAAAAACAATGCCCCTGAACCTTCTATAACATGGATTCATTCAATTCCAACAAGCAATGGTGTCCACCATCTTGATTTGCTTTTGTTATTGATAATAATTGGTTGAGTTCCAAAATAAATAGTGCCTCCCATCATTTCTAGTTAGTAGGACTCCTCTTTTGGTTCCAAGCAAACATTTGGATATATTCATGATGAAATTAACATATGTGACTAAACAACCTAATATATTAATTAAATCAAACAAATTGAGTCACCATTGAAACACTAAATCAACTTACTTATATCAACCAATGCAACAATTCGTCTTGGTTTGCATTTTGTGCTAAAGTGAAGTTTTTTAATTCCTAGATAATGAAACTTTCATATCACCTCAAGCTAATTAGGCTCCTATTGTTGTTACAAGGAGTATTTTTCAAGTAATGACCTTGAAATTATCTTTAGTGTCTTTATTAATGACTATATTCATTATAAAAAAATTGCACATCAACCTTGAATCACATGAATTCATTCAATTCTTACAAACAATGGAGTCCTCCATCTTGATTTGCATTTCTTATTGATAATAATTGTTTGAGCTCCAAAATAAAGAGTACCTCCCATCATTTCTAGTTAGTAGTGCTCCTCTTTTGGTTTGAAGCACACATTTTGATACATTGATGATGAAACTGACATATGTGGCTGAACAACCTAGTATATTAATTAAATCTAACAACTTTAATCACTATTAAAACTGTAAATCTACTTACTTCCATCAGTCAAAGTAGTCATTCATCTTATTTTCCATTTCTTACTAATGTGAAGTTCTTTAATCCCTAAATAATGAGACTTTCCTATCTACTCAAGCTAATTAGGCTCCTCTCGTCATTACAAGGAGTATTTTTCATGCAATGACCATGAAATTATCTTTTGTCTTTATTAACAACTTTATTCATTATAAAACATTTACACATGAAACTTAAATCACATGAATTCATTCAATTGCAACAAACAATGGAGTCCTCCATCTTGATTTGCATTTCTTGTTGATAATAATTGGTTGAGTTCAAAAATAAAGGGTACCTCCCATCATTTCTAGTTAGTAGGGCTCCTCTTTCGGTTCCAAGCACACATTTTGATACATTGATGATGAAATTGACATATGTGTGGAAACAACTTAGAATATTAATTAAATCAAGCAAAGCTAAACCCCTTTGAGACACTAAATCTGCTAACTTCCATCAGCGAAAGCAATCATTCATCATGGTTTGTATTTTGTGCGAATGTGAATTTGTTTAATTCCTAAATAATGTGACTTTCATATACCTCAAGCTAATTAGGCTCCTCTTATTGTTACAAGGAGTATTTTTCATGCAATCACCTTGAACTTATCTTTTGTGTCTTTATTCATAACTATATTCATTATAAAAAAATTTCCCATGATCCTTCAATCTCATGAATTCCTTCAATTCCAACAAACAATGGAGTCTCCCATCTTGATTTGCATTTCTTATTGATAATAATTGGTAGAGTTCCAAAAGAAAGAGTACCTCCCATCATTTCTAGACAGCAGGCTCCTCTTTTGGTTCCAAGCACATTTTTTGATACATTGATGATGAAATTAATATATGTGTCTAAACAACCTAAAATATTACTTAAATCAAGCAAATCTAAACACCATTGAAACTCTAAATCTACTAACTTCCATCAGCCAAAGCTATCATTCATCATGGTTTGCATTTCTTGCTAATATGAAGTTATTTAATGCCTAAAGCTCAAGCTCAATAGGCTCTTCTTGTCGTTACAAGGATTTTTTTTTTCATGGAATGAAAATGAAATTATCATTTGTGTCTTTATTAACAACTATATTCATTATAAAAAAAATTGCACATGAACCTTCAATCACATGAGTTCATTCAATTCCAACAAACAATGGAGTCCTCCATCTTGATTTGCATTTCTTATTATTAATAATTGGTTGAGTTCGAAAATAATGAGTTCCTCCCATCATTTCTACTTATCTGTGCTCCTATTTTTTGTTCCAAGCACACATTTTGATACATTGATGATGAAATTGACATATGTGGCTAAACAACCAAGTATATTAATTAAATCAAACAAATCTAAACACCATTGAAGCTCTAAATCTGCTAACTTCCATCAGGCAAAGCAGTCATTCATCTTGGTTTGCATTTCTTGCTAATGTGAAGTTGTTTAATCCCTAAATAATGGGACTTTAATATCACCTCAAGCAAATTTGGCTTCCCTCATCATTACAAGTACTTTTTTGTCATACAATGTCTATGAACCTTCTATAAGATGGATTCATTCAATTCCAACAAGCATTGGTGTCCACCATCTTGATTTGCTTTTCCTATTGATAATAATTGGTTGAGTTCCAAAATAAAGAGTACCTCCAATCATTTCTAGTTAGCAGGGCTCCTCTTTTAGTTCCAAGCAAATATTTGGATATATTGATGATGAAATTAACATATGTCGCTAAACAACCTTGCATATTAATTAAATCAAACAAATCGTGTCACCATTGAAACGCAAAATCAACTTACTTCCATTAGCCAAAGCAACAATTCATCTTGGTTTGCATTTTGTGCTAATGTGAAGTTGTTTAATTCCTAGATAATGAAACTTTCATATCACCTTAAGCTAATTTAGCTCCACTCCTTATTACAAGGACTATTTTCCATGCAATGACGATGAAATTATCTTTTGTGTCTTTATTAACGACTATATTCATTATAAAAAAATTGCACATCAACCTTCAATCACATGAATTCATTCAATTCCAACAAATAATAGAGTCTTTCATCTAAACAACTCTAATCAGCCACAGAAGTCTTTCATCTTGTTTTGTATTTCTTGCTAATGTGAAGTTGTTTAATCCCTAAATAATGAGACTTTCTTATCTCCTCAAGCTAATTAGGCCCCTCTCGACGTTACAAGGATTATTTTTTCATGCAATGACCATGAAATTATCTTTTATGTCTTTATTAACGACTTTATTCATTACAAAAATAATGCCCACTTATCTCCTCAAGCTAAATAGGCTCCTCTCGTCGTTACAAGGATTATTTTTTCATGCAATGACCATGAAATTATCTTTTATGTCTTTATTAATGACTTTATTCATTACAAAAATAATGCCCATGAACCTTCTATGGCATGAATTCATTCAATTCCAGCAAACAATGGAGTCCTCCATCTTGGTTTGCATTTCTTGTTGATAATAATTAGTTGAGTTCCAAAATAAAGAGTACCTCCCATCATTTCTAGTTAGTATGGCTCCTTTTTGTGTTCCAAGCACACATTTTGATACATTGATGATGAAATTGACATAAGTGGCTAAACAATAAAGTATATTAATTAATTGAAACATATCTAAACACCATTGAAAGTCCAAATGTACTTACTTCCATTAGCGAAAGTAGTCATTTTTCTTCGTTTGCATTTCTTGCTAATGTGAAGATGTTTAATCCCTAAATAATGAGACTTTCTTATCACCACAAGCTAATTAGGCTCCACTCCTCGTTGCAAGGACTATTTTTCATGCAATGACGATGAAATCATCTTTTGTGTCTTTCTTAATGACTGTATTTATTATAAAAACAATGCCCATGAACCCTCTATAACATGAATTCATTCAATTCCAACAAACAATGGAGCCGTCCATCTTGATTTTCATTTCTTATTGATAATAATTGGTTGATTTCAAAAATAAAAAGTACATCCCACCATTTCTAGTTAGCAGGGCTCCTCTTTTGGTTCCAAGCACACATTTTGATACATTGATGATGAAATTGACATATGTGGCTTAACAACCTAGAATATTAATTAAATCAAATAACTCTAATCAACATTGAAACTGTAAGTCTACTTACTTCCATCAGCCAAAGTAGTCATTCATCTTGGTTTGCATTTTTTGCTAATGTGAAGTTGTTTAATCCCTAAATAATGAGACTTTCTTATCACCTCAAGCCAATTAGGCTCCTTTAGTCGTTACAAGGACTATTTTTCATGCAATGAATAGAAAATTATCTTTTGTATCTTTATTAATGACTATATTCATTATAAAAACATCTCCATAAACCTTCTGTAAAATGAATTCATTCAATTCTAAAAAACAATGGAGTCCTCCATTTTGTTTGCATTTCTTATTGATAATAATTGGTTGAGTTCCAAAATAAAGGGTACCTCCCATCATTTCTAGTTCATAGGGCTCCTCTTTTAGTTCCAAGCACACATTTTGATACATTGATGATGAAATTAACATATCTGTTTAAACAACATAGAACATTAATTAAACCAAGCAAATCTAAACACCATTGAAACTCTAAATCTACTAACTTCCATTAGTGAAAGCAGTCATTGATCATGGTTTGCATTTCTTACTAATGTGACGTTGTTTAATCTCAAAATAATGAATCCTTCTTATGACCTCAAGCTCAATAGGCTCCCCTCATCGTTATATGGGTTATTTTTCATGGAATGACCATGAAATTATTTTTTGTGTCTTTATTAACGACTTTATTCTTTATAAAAATAAAGTCCATGAAACACTAAATCATCTTACTTCCATCAGCCAAAGCAACAATTCATCTTGGTTTGCATTTTGTGCTAATGTGAAGTTGTTTAATTCCTAGATAATGAAACTTTCGTATCACTTCAAGCAAATTAGGCTCTGCTCCTCATTACAAGCACTATTTTTCATGCAATGAGGATGAAATTATCTTTTGTGTCTTTATTAACGACTTTATTCATTATAAAAACAATGCTCATGAACTTTCTATAACATGAATTCATTTAATTCCAACAAACAATGGAGTCCTCCATCTTGATTTGCATTTCTTATTAATAATAATTGGTTTAGTTCTAAAATAAAGAGTATGTCCCATCATTTCTAGTTAGCAGGGCTCCTCTATTGGTTTCAAGCACACATTTTGATTCAATGATGATGAAATTAACATATATTTCTAAACAACCTAGAATATTAATTACATCAAGCAAATCTAAATACCATTGAAACTCTACATCTCTAACTTCCATCCGCCAAAGTAGTCATTCATCTTGGTTTGCCTTTCTTGCGAAAGTGAAGTTGTTTCATCCCTAAATAATGAGACTCTCTTATCACCTGAAGCTAATTAGGCTCTACTCATTGTTACAAGGACTATTTTTCATGCAATGATGATGAAATTATCTTTTATGTCTTTATTAACGACTATATTTATTATAAAAACAATGCCCATGAACTTTCAATCAGATGTATTCATTCAATTCCAACAAAGAATGGAGTCCTCCATCCTGATTTGCATTTCTTATTGATAATAATTGATTGAGTTCCAAAATAAAGAGTACCTTCCCTCATTTCTAGTTAGTAGGGCTCCTCTTTTTGTTCCAAGCAAACATTTTGATACATTGATGAAGAATTTAACATATGTGTCTAAACAACCTAGAATATTAATTAAATCAAGCAAATCTAAACACCATTGAAACTCTAAATCTGCTAACTTCCTTTAGCCAAAGTAGCCATTCATCATGGTTTGCATTTCTTGCTAATGTAAAGTTATTTAATCTCTAAATAATGAGACTTTCTTATCACCTCAAGCCCAATAGTCTTTCTAAAAACAAGCGCTCCTTTTCGGTTCCAAGCACACATTTTGATACATTGATGATGAAATTGACTTATCTAAACAACCAAGAATATTAATTAAATCAAACAAATCGAATCCCCATTGAAACACTAAATCAACATACTTCCATCAGCGTAAGCAGTCATTCTTCTTGGTTTGCATTTCTTGCTAATATGAAGTTGTTTAAACCCTAAATAATGGGACTTTCTAATCACCTCAAGCTAATTAGGCTCCGCACGTCATTACAAGGACTATTTTTCATACAATGACTATAAAATTATCTTTTGTATCTTTATTAACTACAATATTCATTATAAAAACAATGCCCATGAACCTTCTATAACATGGATTCATTCAATTCCAACAAGCAATGGTGTCCACCATCTTGAGTTGCTTTTCTTATTGATACAAATTGGTTGTGTTAAAAAATAAATGGTACCTCCTATCATTTCTAGTTAGTAGGGCTCCTCTTTTGGTTGCAAGCAAACATTTTGATACATTGATGATGAAATTAATATATGTGTCTAAACAACCTAGAATATTAATTAAATCAAGCAAATCTAAACACCATTGAAACTCTCAATCTGCTAACTTCCAACAGCCAATGCAGTCATTCATCTTGGTTTGCATTTCTTGCTAATGTGAACTTGTTTAAACCCTAATTAATGGGACTTTCTTATCACCTCAAGCTCAATTGGCTCCTCTTGTCGTTACAAGGATTATTTTTCATGGAATAACCAAGAAATTATCTTTTGTGTCCTTATTAATGAATTTATTCTTTATGAAAACCATGCCCATGAACTTTCTATAACATGAATTCATTCAATTTCAACAAATAATGGAGCCCTCCATCTTCATTGGCATTAACTATTGATAATAATTGGTTGAGTTCCAAAATAAACGGTACATCCCATGATTTCTAGTTAGTAGGGCTCCTCGTGTAGTTCCAAGCAAACATTTTAATACATGGATGATGAATTTAACATATGTGTCTAAACAACCTAAAATATTGATTAAATCAAGCAAATCTAAACACCATTGAAACTCTAAATCTGCTAACTTCCATCAGCCAAAGCTATCATTCATCATGGTTGGCATTTCCTGCTAATATGAAGTTGTTTAATGCCTACATAATGAGACTTTCTGATCACCTCAAGCTCAATAGGCTCCTCTTGTCGTTACAAGGATTTTTTTCCATTGAATGACCAAGAAATTATCATTTGTGCCTTTATTATCAACTTTATTCATTATAAAAACAATACCTATTAACCTTCTATAACATAAATTCATTCAATTCCAATAAACAATGGAGTCCTCCATCTTGATTTGCATTTCTTATTGATAATAATTGGTTGAGTTCCAACATCAAGAGTACCTCCCATCATTTCTAGTTAGTAGAATCCTTTTTTGGTTGCAAGCACACATTTTGATACAGTGATGATGAAATTAACATATGTCTACAAACAACCTAGAATATTAATTAAATCAAGCAAATCTAAACACCATTGAAACTTTACATCTGCTAACTTCCATCCGCCAAAGCAGTCATTCATCTTGGTTTGCTTTTCTTGCTAATGTAAAGTTGTTTAAGCCCTAAATAATGAGACTTTCTTATCACCTCAAGCTAATTAAGCTCCTCTCGTCGTTAAAAGGACTATTTTTCATACAATGAATATTAAATTTTCTTTTTTATCTTTATTAACAACTATATTCACTATCAAAACAATGCCCATGAACCATCTATAATATGAATTCATTCAATTTCAACAAACAATGGAGTGCTCCAACTTCATTGGCATTTCCTATTGATAATAATTGGTTGAGTTCCAAAATAATCGGTACCTCCCATCAATTCTAGTTTGTAGGGCTCCTCTTTTTGTTCCAAGCAAACATTTTGATACATTGATGATGAATTTAACATATGTGTCTAAACAACCTAGAATATTAATTAAATCAAGCAAATCTAAACACCATTGAAACTCTAAATCTGCTAACTTCCTTTAGCCAAAGCAATCATTCATCATAGTTTGCATTTCTTTCTAATGTAAACTTATTTAATCTCTAAATAATGAGACTTTCTTATCACCTCAAGCCCAATAGGCTCCTCTCGTCGTTACAAGGATTATTTTTCGTCGAATGACCATGAAATTATCTTTTGTGTCTTTATTAATGACTTTATTCATTATAAAAACAATGCCCATGAACTTTTTATAACATGAATTCATTCAATTCCAACAAACAACGAAGTCCTCCATCTTGATTTGCATTTCTTATTAATAATAATTGGTTGAGTGAAAAAATAAAGAGTACCTCCCACCATTTCTAGTTAATAGGGCTCCTCTTTTGGTTCCAAGCACACATTTTGATACATTGATGATGAAATTGACATATGAGGCAAAACAACCTAGTATAGTAATTAAATCAAGTAAATCAAAACACCATTGAAACTCTTAATCTACTAACTTCCATCAGTAAAAGCCTTCATTCATCTTGGTTTGCATTTCTTGCTAATGTGAACTTGTTTAATCTCTAAATAATGAGACTTTCTTATCACCTCAAGCTCAATCGGCTCCTCTCGTCATTACAAGGATTGTTTTTCATGGAATGACCATGAAATTGTCTTTTGTGTATTGATTAACGACTTTGTTTATTATAAAAACAATGCCCATGAACTTTCTATAACATGAATTCTTTCAATTCCAACAAACAATGTAGTGCTCCAACTTCATTCACATTTCCTATTGACAATAATTGGTTGAATTCCAAAATAAACGGTACCTCCCATTATTTGTAGTTTGTAAGGCTCCTCTTTTAGTTCGAAGCAAACATTTTGATACATTGATAATGAATTTAACATATGTGTCTCAACAACCCAGAATATTAATTAAATCAAGCAAATCTAAACACCATTGAAACTTTAAATCTGCTAACTTTTATCAGCCAAAGCTATCATCCATCATGGTTGGCATTTCTTGCTAATATGAAGTTGTTTAATGCCTAAATAATGAGACTTTCTAATCACCTTAAGCTCAATAGGCTCCTCTTGTCGTTACGAGGATTTTTGTTCATGGAATGACGAAGAAATTATCAATTGTGCCTTCATTATTGACTTTATTCATTATAAAAACAATACCCATGAACCTTCTACAACATAAATTCATTCAATTCCAATAAACAATGGAGTCCTCCATCTTGATTTGCATTTCTTATTGATAATAATTAGTTGAGTTCCAACATCAAGAGTACCTCCCATCATTTCTAGTTAGCAGGGATCCTTTTTTGGTTCCAAGCACACATTTTGATACAGTGATGATGAAATTAACATATGTCTCCAAACAACCTAAAATATTAATTAAATCAAGCAAATCTAAACACCATTGAAACTCTAAATCTGCTAACTTGCTTCAGCTAAAGCAGTCACTCATCATGGTTTGCATTTCTTGCTAATGTAAAGTTATTTAATCTCTAAATAATGAGACTTTCTTATCACCTCAAGCCCAATAGGCTCCTCTCGTCGTTAAAAGGATTATTTTTCGTGGAATGACCATGAAATTATCTTTTGTTTCTTTATTAATGACTTTATTCATTATCAAAACAATGACCATGAACTTTCTATAACATGAATTCCTTCTATTCCAACAAACAATGGAGTCCTCCATCTTGATTTGCATTTCTTATTAATATTAATTGGTTGAGTTCCAAAATAAACGGTACCTCCCATCATTTCTAGTTAGTAGGGCTCCTCTTTTGGTTCCAAGCAAACATTTTGATACATTAATGATGAAATTAACATATGTGTCTAAACAACGTAGAATATTGCAAATCTAAACACCATTGAAACTCTAAATCTGCTAACTTCAATTAGCCAAAGCAGTCATTCATCTTGCTTGGCATTTCTTGCTAATGTAAAGTTGTTTAATCTCAAAATAATGAGTCTTTCTTATCACCTCATGCCCAATAGGCTCCTCTCGTCATGACAAGGATTATTTTTCGTGGAATGACCATGAAATTATCTTTTGTGTCTTTATTAACGACTTTATTCATTATAAAAACAATGCCCAAGAACTTTCTATAACATGAATTCATTCAATTCCGACAAACAATGTAGTGCTCCATCTTGATTTGCATTTCTTATTGATAATAATTGGTTGAGTTAAAAAATAAAGAGTACCTCCCACTATTTCTTGTTAGCAGGGCTCCTCTTTTGGTTCCAAGCATACATTTTGATACATTGATGATGAAATTGACATATGTGGCTAAACAACCTAGTATATTAATTAAATCAAACAACTCTAATCAACATTGAAACTATAAATCTACTTACTTCCATTAGCTAAAGCAGTCATTCATCTTGGTTTGCATTTCTTGCTAATGTGAAGTTGTTTAATCTCGAAATAATGAGACTTTCTTCTCACCTCAAGCTCAATTGGCTCCTCTTGTCATTACAAGGATTATTTTTCATGAATGACCATGAAACTATCTTTTGTGTCTTGATTAATCACTTTATTCATTATAAAAACAATGCCCATGAACTTTCTATAACATTAATTCATTCTATTCCAACAAACAATGGAGTCCTCCAACTTCATTGGCATTTCCTATTGATAATAATTTATTGAGTTCCAAAATAAACGGTACCTTGCATCATTTGTAGTTTGTAGGGCTCCTCTTTTAGTTCCAAGCAAACATTTTGATACATTGATGATGAATTTAACATATCTGTCTAAACAACCTCGAATATTAATTAAATCAAGCAAATCTAAACACCATTGAAACTCTAAATCTACTAACTTCCATTAGCCAAAGCAGTCATTCATCATGGTTTGCATTTCTTTCTAATATAAAGTTATGTAATCTCTAAATAATGAGACTTTCTTATCACCTCAAGCCCAAAAGGCTCCTCTCGTCGTTAGAAGGATTATTTTTTTGGAATGACCATCAAATTATCTTTTGTGTCTTTATTAATGACTTTATTCATTATAAAAACAATGCCCATGAACTTTTTATAACATGAATTTATTCAATTCCAACAAACAACGGAGTCCTCCATCTTGATTTGCATTTCTTATTGATATTAATTGGTTGAGTTCCAAAATAAACGGTACATCCCATCACTTTTAGTTAGTAGGGCTCCACTTTTGGTTCCAAGCAAACATTTTAATACATTGATGATGAAATTAACATATGCGTCTAAACAACGTAGAATATTAATTAAATCAAGCAAATCTAAACACCATTGAAACTCTAAATCTACTAACTTCCATAAGCCAAAACAGTCATTCATCTTGGTTTGCATTTCTTGCTAATGTAAAGTTGTTTAATCTCAAAATAATGAGTCTTTCTTATCACTTCAAGCCCAATAGGCTCCTCTCGTCATTACAAGGATTATTTTTCGTGGAATGACCATGAAATTATCTTTTGTGTCTTTATTAATGACTTTATTCATTATAAAAACAATGCCCATGAACTTTTTATAACATGAATTCATTCAATTCTGACAAACAATGGTGTGCTCCATCTTGATTTGAATTTCTTAATGATAATAATTGGTTGAGTTCAAAAATAAAGAGTACCTCCTACCATTTCTAGTTAGCAAGGCTCCTCTTTTGGTTCAAAGCATACATTTTGATACATTGATGATGAAATTGACATATGTGGCTAAACAACCTAGTATATTAATTAAATCAAACAACTCTAATCAACATTGAAACTGTAAATATACTTACTTCCATCAGCCAAAGCCGTCATTCATCTTGGTTTGCATTTCTTGCTAATGTGAAGTTTTTCAATCTTTAAATAATGCGACTTTCATATCACCTCAAGCTCAATCGGCTCCTCTCGTCCTTACAAGGATTGTTTTTCCTAGAATGACCATGAAATTATCTTTTGTGTATCGATTAACGACTTTGATTATTATAAAAACAATGCCCATGAACTTTCCATAACATGAATTCATTCAATTCCAACAAACAATGGAGTGCTCCAGCTTCATTGGCATTTCCTATTGATAATAATTGGTTGAGTTCCAAAATAAATGGTACCTCCTATCATTTGTAGTTTGTAGGGTTCCTCCTTTAGTTCCAAGCAAACATTTTGATACATTGATGATGAATTTAACATATGTGTCTAAACAACCTAGAATATTAATTAAATCAACCAAATCTAAACACCATTAAAACTCTAAATCTACTAACTTCCATTTGCCAAAGCAATCATTCATCATGGTTTGCATTTCTTGCTAATGTAAAGTTATTTAATCTCTAAATAATGAGAATTTCTTATCTCCTCAAGCCCAATAGGCTCCTCTCGTCATTACAAGGATTATTTTTAGTGGAATGACCATGAAATTATCTTTTGTGTCTTTATTAACAACTTTATTCATTATGAAAACAATGCCTATGAACTTTCTACAACAGGAATTCATTCAATTCCAACAAACAATGGAGTGCTCCATCTTGATTTGCAGTTCTTATTGATAATAATTGGTTGAGCTAAAAAATAAAGATTACCTCCGACCATTTCTAGTTAGCAGGGCTCCTCTTTTGGTTCCAAGTACACATTTTGATACATTGATGATAAAATTGACATACGTGCGTAAACAACCAAGTATATTAATTAAATCAAACAACTCTAATCAACATTGAAACTGTAAATCTACTTGGTTCCATTAGCCAAAGCAGTCATTCATCTTGCTTTGCATTTCTTGCTAATGTGAAGGTGTTTAATCTTTAAATAATGAGACTTTCTTCTCACCTCAAGCTCAATCGGCTCCTCTCGTCATTACAAGGATTATTTTTCATGAATGACCATGAAATTATCTTTTGTATCTTGATTAACGACTTTATTCATTATAAATACAATACCCATGAACTTTCTATAACATTATATCATTCAATTCCATCAAACAATGGAGTCCTCCAACTTCATTGGCATTTCCTATTGATAATAATTTGTTGAGTTCCAACATAAATGGTAGCTCGCATCATTTCTAGCTAGTGGGGCTCCTCTTTTAGTTCCAAGCAAACATTTTGATAAATTAATGATGAATTTAACATATGTGTCTAAACAACCTAGAATATTAATTAAATCAAGCAAATCTAAACACCATTGAAACTCTAAATTTGCTAAATTCCATTAGCCAAAGCTGTCATTCATTATGGTTTGCATTTCTTGCTAATGTAAAGTTGTTTAATCTCTAAATAATGAGACTTTCTTATCACCTCAAGCCCAATAGGCTCCTCTCATCGGTACAAGGATTACTTTTCGTAGAATGACCATGAAATTATCTTTTGTGTCTTTATTAACAACATTATTCATTATGAAAACAATGCCTATGAACTTTCTACAACATGAATTCATTCAATTCCAACAGACAATGGAGTACTCCATCTTGATTTGCAGTTCTTATTGATATTAATTGGTTGAGTTCCAAAATAAAGATTACCTCCAACCATTTCTAGTTAGCAGGGCTCCTCTTTTGGTTCCAAGTACACATTTTGATACATTGATGATGAAATTGACATATGTCGTTAAACAAGCTAGTATATTAATTAAATCAAACAACTCTAATCAACATTGAAACTGCAAATCTACTTACTTCCATTAGCCAAAGCAGTCATTCATCTTGCTTTTCATTTCTTGCTAATGTTAAGGTGTTTAATCTCTAAATAATGAGACTTTCTTCTCACCTCAAGCTTAATCGGCTCCTCTCGTCATTACAAGGATTATTTTTCATGAATGACCATGAAATTATCTTTTGTCTATTGATTAATGACTTTATTCATTATAAAAACAATACCCATGAACTTTCTATAACATTAATTCATTCAATTCTAACAAACAATGGAGTCCTCCAACTTCATTGGCATTTCCTATTGATAATAATTTTTTGAGTTCCAAAATAAACGGTACCTCCCATCTTTTCTAGTTACTAGGGCTCCTCTTTTGGATCCAAGCAAACATTTTGATACATTGATGATGAATTTAACATATGTGTCTAAACAACCTAGAATATTAATTAAATCAAGCAAATCTAAACACCATTGAAACTCTAAATTTGCTAAATTCCATTAGCCAAAGCTGTCATTCATCATGGTTTACATTTCTTGCTAATGTAAAGTTGTCTAATCTCTAAATAATGAGACTTTCTTCTCACCTCAAGCCCAATAGGCTGCTCTTGTCGTTACAAGGATTATTTTTCGTGGAATGACCATGAAATTATCTTTTGTGTCTTTATTAACAACTTTCTTCATTATGAAAACAACGCCCATGAACTTTCTACAACATGAATTCATTCAATTCCAACAAACAATGGCATCCTCCATCTTGATTTGCATTTCTTATTGATAATAATTTGTTGTGTTCTAAAATAAAAAGTACGTCCCATCATTTCTAGTTAGCAAGGCTCCTCTTTTGGTTCCAAGCACACATTTTGATACAGTGATGATGAAATTAACATATGCCTCTAAGCAACCTAGAATATTAATTAAATCAAGCAAATCTAAACACCATTGAAACTCTAAATCTGCTAACTTCCATTAGCCAAAGCAGTCATATATCATGGTTTGCATTTCTTGCTAACGTGAAGTTGTTTAATGTCTAAATAATGAGACTTTCGTATCACCTCAAGCCGAATAGGCTCCTCTCATCGTTAAAGGGATTATATTGCAAGGAATGACCATGAAAATATCTTTTGTGTCTTTATTAACGACTTTATTCAATATGAAAACAATGCCCATGAACTTTTTACAACATGAATTCATTCAATTCCAACAAACAATGGAGTCCTCCATCTTGATTTGCATTTCTTATTGATAATACTTTGTTTTGTTCTAAAATAAAAAGTACGTCCCATCATTTCTAGTTAGCAAGGCTCCTCTTTTGGTTCCAAGCACACATTTTGATACAGTGATGATGAAATTAACATATGTCTCCAAACAACCTAGAATATTTATTAAATCAAGCTAATCTAAACACCATTGAAACTTTACATCTACTAACTTCCATCCACCAAAGCAGTCATTCATCTTGGTTTGCATTTGTTGCTAATGTGAAGTTGTTTAATCCCTACTTAATGAGACTTTCTTATCACCTCAAGCTAATTAAGCTCCTCTTGTCGTTAGAAGGACTATTTTTCATACAATGAATATGAAATTATCTTTTGTATCTTTATTAATGACTATATTCATTTTAAAAACAATGCCCACGAACCATTTATAATATGAATTCATTCAATTCCAACAAACAGTGGAGTGCTCCAACTTTATTGGCATTTCCTATTCGTATTAATTTGTTGAGTTCCAAAATAAATGGCACCTCCTATCATTTCTAGTTTGCAGGGCTCCTCTTTTTGTTCCAAGCAAACATTTTGATACATTGATGATGAATTTAACGTATGTGTCTAAACAACCTAGAATATTAATTAAATCAAGCAAATCTAAACACCATTGAAACTCTAAATCTGCTAACTTCCATCAGCCAAAGCAGTCATTCTTCTTGGTTTGCATTTCTTGTTAATGTAAAGTTGTCTAATCTCTAAATAATGAGACTTTCTTATCACCTCAAGCCCAATAGGCTCCTCTCGTCGTTACAAGGATTATTTTTCGTGGAATGACCATGAAATTATCTTTTGTGTCTTTATTAACTTTATTCATTATGAAAACAATGCCCATAAACTTTTTACAACATGAATTCATTCAATTCAACAAACAACGGAGTCCTCCATCTTGATTTGCATTTCTTATTGATAATAATTTGTTGAGTTCTAAAATAAAAAGTATGTCCCATCATTTCTAGTTAGCAGGGATCCTCTTTTGGTTCCAAGCACATATTTTGATACAGTGATGATGAAATTAACATATGTCTCCAAACAACGTAGAATATTAATTAAATCAAACAAATCTAAACACCATTGAAACTTTACATCTGCTAACTTTCATCTGCCAAAGCAGTCATTCATCTTGGTTTGCATTTCATGCTAATGTGAAGTTATTTAATCTTTAAATAATGAGACTTTCTTACCACCTAAAGGCCAATAGGCTCCTCTCATCATTACAAAGATTATTTTTTGTGGAATGACCATGAAATTACCTTTCATGTCATTATTAATGACTTTATTCATTATAAAAACAATGCCCATGAACTTTTTATAACATGAATTCATTCAATTCCAACAAACAACGAAGTCCCCCATCTTGATTTGCATTTCTTATTGATATTAATTGGTTGAGTTTCAAAATAAACATTACCACCCATCATTTCTAGTTAGTAGGCCTCCTCTTTTTGTTCCAGACAAACATTTTGATAAATTGATGATCAAATTAACATATGCATCTAAACAACCTATAATATTAATTAAATCAAGCAAATCTAAACACCATTGATACTCTAAACCTGCTAACTCACATTAGCCAAAGCAATCATTCATCATAGTGTGCATTTCTTGCTAATGTGAATTTGTTTAATCCCTAAATAATGAGACTTTCTTATCACCTCAAGCTCAGGATTATTTTTCATGGATTCACCATGAAATTATCTTTTGTGCCTTTATTAACGACTTTATTCATTATAAAAACAATGCCCATGAACTTTATATAACATGAATTCATTTAATTCCAACAAACAATGGAGTCCTCCATCTTCATTAGCATTTCTTATTGATAATAATTGGTTGAGTTCCAAAATACACGGTACCTCCCATCATTTCTAGTTTGTAGGGCTCCTCTTTTAGTTCCAAGCAAACATTTTGATACATTGATGATGAAATTAACATATGTGTCTAAACAACCTAGAATATTAGTTAAATCAAGCAAATCTAAGCACCATTGAAATTCTAAATCTGCTAACTTCCATTGGCCAAAGCAGTCATTCATCATGGTTTATATTTCTTGCTAACATGAAGTTGTTTAATCTCTAAATAATGAGACTTTCTTATCACCTCAAGCCAAATAGGCTCCTCTCATCATTATAAGGATTATCTTTCAAGGAATGACCACGAAATTATCTTTTGTGCCTTGATTAACGACTTTATTCATTATAAAAACAATGCCCATGAACTTTCTACAACATGAATTCATTTAATTTCAACAAACAATGGAGTCCTCCATCTTCATTGGTATTTCTTATTGATAATAATTGGTTGAGTTCCAAAATAAAGGGTACCTCCCATCATTTCTAGTTTGTAGGGCTCCTCTTTTAGTTCCAAGCAAACATTTTGATACATTGATGATGAATTTAACATATGTGTCTAAATAACCTAGAATATTAATTAAATCAAGCAAATCTAAACATCATTGAAACTCTAAATCTGCTAACTTCCATTAGCCAAAGCAGTCATTCATCATGGTTTATATTTCTCGCTAACGTGAAGTTGTTTAATCTTTAAATAATGAGACTTTCTTATCAAATCAAGCCGAGTAGGCTCCTCTCATCATTACAAGGATTATTTTTCGTGGAATGACCATCAAATTATCTTTTGTGTGTTTATTCACGACTTTATTCATTATAAAAACAATGCCCACAAACTTTCTATCACATGAATTCATTCAATTCCAACAAACAATGGGGACCTCCACCTTGATTTGGATTTCTTATTGATATTAATTGGTTGAGTTCCAAAATAAACGTTACCACCCATCATTTCTAGTTAGTAGGGCTCCTCTTTTGGTTCTAAGAAAACATTTTGATACATTGATGATGAAATTAACATATGCGTCTAAACAACCTATAATATTAATTAAATCAAACAACTCTAATCAACATTGAAACTGTAAATCTACTTACTTCCATTAGCCAAAGCAGTCATTCATCTTGGTTTGCATTTCTTGCTAATATGAAGGTGTTTAATCTCTAAATAATGAGACTTTCTTCTCACCTCAAGCTCAATCGGCTCCTCTCCTCATTACAAGGATTATTTTTCATGAATGACCATGAAATTATCTTTTGTATCTTGATTAACGACTTTATTCATTATAAATACAATACCCATGAACTTTCTATAACATTAATTCATTCAATTCCAACAAACAATGGAGTCCTCCAACTTCATTGGCATTTCCTATTGATAATAATTTGTTGAGTTCCAAAATAAATGGTACCTCCCATCATTTCTAGCTAGTGGGGCTCCTCTTTTAGTTCCAAGCAAACATTTTGATACATTGATGATGAATTTAACATATGTGTCTAAACAACCTAGAATATTAATAAAATCAAGCAAATCTAAACACCATTGAAACTCTAAATTTGCTTCATTCCATTAGCCAAAGCTGTCATTCATCATGGCTTGCATTTCTTGCTAATGTAAAGTTGTTTAATCTCTAAATAATGAGACTTTCTTATCACCTCAAGCCCAATAGGCTGCTCTCGTCGTTACAAGGATTATTTTTCGTGGAATGACCATGAAATTATCTTTTGTGTCTTTATTAACGACTTTATTCAATATAAAAACAATGCCCATGAACTTTCTACAACATGAATCCATTCACTTCCAACAAACAACGGAGTCCTCCATCTTGATTTGCCTTTCTTAGTGATAATAATTTGTTGAGTTCTAAAATATAAAGTACGTCCCATCATTTCTAGTTAGCAAGGCTCCTCTTTTGGTTCCAAGCACACATTTTGATACAGTGATGATCTAATTAACATATGCCTCTAAGCAACCTAGAATATTAATTAAATCAAGCAAATGTAAACACCATTGAAACTCTAAATCTGCTAACTTCCATTAGCCAAAGCAGTCTTTCATCATGGTTAGCATTTCTTCCTAAAGTGATGTTTTTTAATGTCTAAATAATGAGACTTTCTTATCACCTCCAGCCAAATAGGATCCTCTCATCGTTACAAGGATTATTTTGCAAGGAAAGACCATGAAAATATCCTTTGTGTGTTTATTAACGACTTTATTCATTATGAAAACGATGCCCATGAACTTTCTACAAGATGAATTCATTCAATTCCAACAAACAAAGTCCTCCATCTTGGTTGAGTTCTAAAATAAAAAGTACGTCCCATCATTTCTAGTTAGCAGGGATCCTCTTTTGGTTCCAAGCACACATATTGATACAGTGATGATGAAATTAACATATGTCTCCAAATAACCTAGAATATTAATTAAATCAAGCAAATCTAAACACCATTGAAACTTTACATCTGCTAACTTCCATCTGCCAAAGCAGTCATTCATCTTGGTTTGCATTTCATGCTAATGTGAAGTTCTTTAATCCCTAATTAATGAGACATTCTTATCACCTCAAGCTAATTAAGCTCCTCTCGTCGTTAAAAGGACTATTTTTCATACAATGAATATGAAATTATCTTTTGTATCTTTATTAACGACTATATTCATTATAAAAACAATGCCCATGAACAATTTGTAATATGAATTCATTCAATTCCAACAAACAGTGGAGTGCTCCAACTTCATTGGTATTTCCTATTGATATTAATTCGTTGAGTTCCAAAATAAACGGTAACTCCCATCATTTCTAGTTTGTAGGGCTCCACTTTTTATTCCAAGCAAACATTTTCATACATTGATGATAAATTTAACATATGTATCTAAACAACCTAGAATATTAATTAAATCAAGCAAATCTAAACACCATTGAAACTCTAAATCTGCTAACTTCCTTTAGCCAAAGCAGTCATTCATCATGGTTTGCATTTCTTGCTAATGTAAAGTTATTTAATCTCTAAATAATGAGACTTTCTTATCACCTGAAGGCCAAAAGGCTCCTCTCATCATTACAAAGATTATTTTTCGTGGAATGACCATGAAATTACCTTTCGTGTCATTATTAATGACATTATTCATTATAAAAACAATGCCCATGAACTTTTTATAACATGAATTCATTCAATTCGAACAAAAAACGAAGTCCCCCATCTTGATTTGGATTTCTTATTGATATTAATTGGTTGAGTTCCAAAATAAACATTACCACCCATCATTTCTAGTTAGTAGGCCTCCTCTTTTGGTTCCAAGCAAACATTTTGATACATTGATGATCAAATTAACATATGCATCTAAACAACCTATAATATCAATTAAACACCATTGAAACTCTAAATCTGATAACTTCCTTTAGCCAAAGCAATCATTCATCATAGTTTGCATTTCCTGCTAATGTGAATTTGTTTAATCCCTAAATAATGAGACTTTCTTATCACCTCAAGCTCAGGATTATTTTTCATGGATTCACCATGAAATTATCTTTTGTGCCTTTATTAACGACTTTATTCATTATAAAAACAATGCCCATGAACATTATATAACATGAATTCATTTAATTCCAACAAATAATGGAGTCCTCTATCTTCATTGGCATTTCTTATTGATAATAATTGGTTGAGTTCCAAAATACACGGTACCTCCCATCATTTCTAGTTTGTAGGGCTCCTCTTTTAGTTCCAAGCAAACATTTTGATACATTGATGATGAAATTAACATATGTGTCTAAACAACCTAGAATATTAGTTAAATCAAGCAAATCTAAATGCCATTGAAATTGTAAATCTGCTAACTTCCATTAGCCAAAGCAGTCATTCATCATGGTTTATATTTCTTGCTAACGTGAAGTTGTTTAATCTCTAAATAATGAGACTTTCTTATCACCTCAAGCCGAATAGGCTCCTGTCATCGTTACAAGGATTATCTTTAAAGGAATGACCATGAAATTATCTTTTGTGTCTTTATTAACGACTTTATTCATTATGAAAACAATGCCCATGAAATTTCTATAACATGAATTCATTCGATTCCAATAAACAATAGAGTCCTCTATGTTGATTTGCATTTCTTATTGACAATAATTGGTTGAGTTCTAAAATAAAAAGTACCTCCCCTCATTTCTAGTTAGCAGGGCTCCTGTTGTAGTTCCAAGCAGACATTTTGATACCGTGATCATGAAATTAACATATCTCTAAACAACCTAGACTATTAATTAAAGCATGCAAATCTAAACACAATTGAAACTCTAAATCTACTAACTTCCATTAGCCAAAGCAATCATTCATCATAGTTTGCATTTCTTGCTAATGTGAATTTTTTTAATTCCTAAATAATGAGACTTTCTTACCACCTCAAGCTCAGGATTATTTTTCATGGATGGACCATGAAATTATCTTTTGTGTCTTTATTAATGACTTTATTCATTATAAAAACAATGCCCATGAACTTTCTATAACAAGAATTCATTTAATTCCAACAAACAATACAGTCCTCCATCTTCATTGGCATTTCTTATTGATAATAATTGGTTGAGTTCCAAAATAAACGGTACCTCCCATCATTTCTAGTTTGTAGGCCACCTCTTTTAGATCCAAGCAAACATTTTGATACATTGATGATGAAATTAACATATGTGTCTAAACAACCTAGAATATTAATTAAATCAGGGAAATCTAAACACCATTGAAACTCTAAATCTGCTAACTTCCATTAGCCAAAGTAGTCATTCATCATGGTTTATAATTCTGGCTAACTTGAAGTGGTTTAATATCAAAATAATGAGACTTTCTTATCACCTCATTTCTAGTTAGCAGGGCTCTACTTTTAGTTCCAAGCACTTATTTTGATACAGTGATGATGAAATTAACATATCCCTAAACAACCTAAAAAATTGATTAAATCAAGCAAATTTAAACACCATTGAAACTCTAAATATGCTAACTTCCATTAGCCAAAGAATCATTCATCATAGTTAGCATTTCTTGCTAATGTGAATTTGTTTAATCCCTAAATAATGAGACTTTCTTATCACCTCAAGCTCAGGATTATTTTTCATGGATTGACCATGAAATTATCTTTTGTGTCTTTATTAACGACTTTATTCATTATAAAAACAATGCCCATGAACTATCTATAACATGAATTCATTTAATTCCAACAAACAATGGAGTCCTCCATCTTCATTGGCATTTCTTATTAATAATAATTGGTTGAGTTTCCAAATAAACGGTACCTCCCATCATTTCTAGTTTGTAGGGCTCCTCTTTTAGTTCCAAGCAAACATTTTGATACAATGATGATGAAATTAACATATCTGTCTAAACAACCTAGAATATTAATTAAATCAAGCAAATCTAAATACCATTGAAACTCTAAATCTTCTAACTTCCATTAGCCAAAGTAGTCATTCATCATGGTTTATAATTCTTGCTAACGTGAAGTTGTTTAATCTCTAAATAATGAGACTTTGTTATTACCTCAAGCCAAATAGGCTCCTCTCATTGTTACAAGGATTATTTTTCAAGGAATGACCATGAAATTATCTTTTGTGTCTTGATTAACGACTTTATTCATTATAAAAACAAAGCCCATGAACTTTCTACAACATGAATTCATTTAATTCCAACACACAATGGAGTCCTCCATCTTCATTAGCATTTCCTATTGATAATAATTGGTTGAGTTCCAAAATAAACTTAGTTCCAAGCAAACATTTTGATACATTGATGATGAAATTAATATATGTGTCTAAACAACCTAGAATATTAATTAAATCAAGAAAATCTAAACACCATTGAAACTCTAAATCTGCTAACTTCTATCAGCCAAAGTAGTCATTCATCTTCGTATGCATTTCTTGCTAATGTAAAGTTGTTTAATCTCTAAATAATGAGACTTTCTTATCACCTGAAGCTAATTAGGTTCTATCCATCGTTACAAGGACTATTTTTCATGCAATGATGATGAAATTATCTTTTGTGTCTTTATTAATGACTATATTTATTATAAAAGCAATGCCCATGAACCTTTTATCACATGAATTCATTCAACTCCAACAAACAATGGAGTCCTCAATCTTGATTTACATTTCTTATTGACAATAATTGGTTGTGTTCCAAAATAAAAAGTACGTCCCCTCATTTCTAGTTAGTAGGGCTCACCTTTTAGTTCCAAGCACACATTTTGATACAGCGAAGATGAAATTAACATATCTCTAAGCAACCTAAAAAATTGATTAAATCAAGATAATTTAAACACCATTGAAACTCTAAATCTGCTAACTTCCATTAGCCAAAGTAGTCATTCATCATGGTTTATATTTCTTGCTAACGTGAAGTTGTTTAATCGCTAAATAATGAGACTTTCTTATCACCTCAAGCCGAACAGGCTCCTCTCATCGTTACAAGGATTATTTTTCAAGGAATGACCATGAAATTATCTTTTGTGTCTTTATTAACGACTTTATTCATTATAAAAACAATGCCCATGAACTTTCTATAACATGAATTCATTTAATTCCAACAAACAATGGAGTCCTTAATCTTGATTTGCATTTCTTATTGACAATAATTGGTTGTGTTCTAAAATAAAAAGTACGTCCCCTCATTTCTAGTTCGCAGGGCTCCTCTCTTAGTTCCAAGCACACATTTTGATACAGTGATGATGAAATTAACATATCTCTAAACAACTTAGAATATCAATTAAATCAACAAATCTAAACACCATTGAAACTCTAAATCTGCTAACTTCCATTAGCCAAAGTAGTCATTCATCATGGTTTATAATTCTTGCTAACGTGAAGTTGTTTAATCTCAAATTAATGGGACTTTATTATCACCTCAAGCCAAATAGGCTCCTCTCATCGTGACAAGAATTATTTTTCGTGAAATGACCATGAAATTATCTTTTGTGTCTTGATTAACGACTTTATTCATTATAAAAACAATGCCCATGAACTTTCTTCAACATGAATTCATTTAATTCCAACAAACAATGGAGTCCTCCATCTTCATTGGCATTTCTTATTGATAATAATTGGTTGAGTTCCAAAATAAAGGGTACCTCCCATCATTTCTAGTTTGTAGGGCTCCTATTTTAGTTCCAAGCAAACATTTTGATACATTGATGATGAAATTAATATATGTGTCTAAACAACCTAGAATATTAATTAAATCAAGCAAATCTAAACACCATTGAAACTCTAAATATGCTAACTTCTATCAGCGAAAGCTGTTATTCATCTTCGTATGCATTTCTTTCTAATGTAAAGTTGTTTAATCTCTAAATAATGAGACTTTCTTATCACCTGAAGCTAATTAGGTTCCGTTCATCGTTACAAGGACTATTGTTCATGCAATGATGATGAAAGTATCTTTTGTGTCATTATTAATGACTATATTTATTATAAAAGTAATGCCCATGAACCTTTTATAACATGAATTCATTCAACTACAACAAACAATGGAGTCCTCAATCTTGATTTGCATTTCTTATTGTCAATAATTGGTTGTTTTCTAAAATAAAAAGTACGTCCCCTCATTTCTAGTTAGTAGGGCTCCGCTTTTAGTTCCAAGCACACATTTTGTTACAGTGATGATGAAATTAACATATCCCTAAACAACCTAAAAAATTGATTAAATCAAGCAAATTTAAACACCATTGAAACTCTAAATCTGCTATCTTCCATTAGCCAAAGAATCATTCATCATAGTTAGCATTTCTTGCTAATGTGAATTTCTTTAATCCCTAAATAATGAGACTTTCTTATCACCTCAAGCTCAGGATTATTTTTCATGGATTGACCATGAAATTATCTTTTGTGTCTTTATTAACGACTTTATTCATTATAAAAACAATACCCATGAACTATCTATAACATGAATTCATTTAATTCAAACAAACAATGGAGTCCTCCACCTTCATTGGCATTTCTTATTGATAATAATTGGTTGAGTTCCCAAATAAACGGTACCTCCCATCATTTCTAGTTTGTAGGGCTCGTCTTTTAGTTCCAAGCAAACATTTTGATACAATGATGATGAAATTAACATATCTGTCTAAACAACCTAGAATATTAATTAAATCAAGCAAATCTAAATACCATTGAAACTCTAAATCTTCTAACTTCCATTAGCCAAAGTAGTCATTCATCATGGTTTATAATTCTTGCTAACGTGAAGTTGTTTATTCTCTAAATAATGAGACTTTGTTATTACCTCAAGCCAAATAGGCTCCTTTCATTGTTACAAGGATTATTTTTCAAGGAATGACCATGAAATTATCTTTTGTGTCTTGATTAACGACTTTATTCATTATAAAAACAAAGCCCATGAACTTTCTACAACATGAATTCATTTAATTCCAACACACAATGGAGTCCTCCATCTTCATTAGCATTTCCTATTGATAATAATTGGTTGAGTTCCAAAATAAACTTAGTTCCAAGCAAACATTTTGATACATTGATGATGAAATTAATATATGTGTCTAAACAACCTAGAATATTAATTAAATCAAGCAAATCTAAACACCATTGAAACTCTAAATCTGCTAACTTCTATCAGGCCAAAGTAGTCATTCATCTTCATATGCATTTCTTGCTAATGTAAAGTTGTTTAATCTCTAAATAATGAGACTTTATTATGACCTGAAGCTAATTAGGTTCTGTTCATCGTTACAAGGACTATTTTTCATGCAATGATGATGAAATTATCTTTTGTGTCTTTATTAATGACTATATTTATTATAAAAGCAATGCCCATGAACCTTTTATGACATGAATTCATTCAACTACAACAAACAATGGAGTCCTCAATCTTGATTTACATTTTTTATTGACAATAATTGGTTGTGTTCCAAAAAAAAAGGTACGTCCCCTCATTTCTAGTTAGTAGGGCTCCCCTTTTAGTTCCGAGCACACATTTTGATACAACAATGATGAAATTGACATATCTCTAAACAACCTCAAAAATTGATTAAATCAAGAAAATCTAAACACCATTGAAACTCTAAATCTGCTAACTTCCATTAGCCAAAGTAGTCATTCATCATGGTTTATAATTCTTGCTAACGTGAAGTTGTTTAATCCCTAAATAATGAGACTTTCTTATCACCTCAAGCCGAATAGGCTCCTCTCATTGTTACAAGGATTATTTTTCAAGGAATGACCATGAAATTATCTTTTGTCTTTATTAACGACTTTATTCATTATAAAAACAATGCCCACGAACTTTCTATAACATGAATTCATTTAATTCTAACAAACAATGGAGTCCTCAATCTTGATTTGCATTTCTTATTGACAATAATTGGTTGTGTTCTAAAATAAAAAGTACGTCCCCTCATTTCTACTTTGCAGGGCTCCTCTCTTAGTTCCAGGCACACATTTTGATACAGTGATGATGAAATTAACATATCCCTAAACAACCTATAATATCAATTAAATCAACAAATCTAAACACCATTGAAACTCTAAATCTGCTAACTTCCATTAGCCATAGTAGTCATTCATCATGGTTTATAATTCTTGCTAACGTGAAGTTGTTTAATCTCTAAATAATGGGACTTTATTATCACCTCAAGCCAAATAGGCTCCTCTCATCATTAGAAGGATTATTTTTCGTGGAATGACCATGAAATTATCTTTTGTGTCTTGATTAACGACTTTATTCATTATAAAAAAATTGCCCATGAACTTTCTTCAACATGAATTCATTTAATTCCAACAACCAATGGAGTCCTCCATCTTCATTGGCATTTCTTATTGATAATAATTGGTTGAGTTCCAAAAGGGTAACTACCATCATTTCTAGTTTGTAGGGCTCCTCTTTTAGTTCCAAGCAAACATTTTGATACATTGATGATGAAATTAATATATGTGTCTAAACAACCTAGAATATTAATTAAATCAAGCAAATCTAAACACCATTTCTTATCAATAAGAAATGCGAATCAAGATGGAGGACTCTTGTTTGTTAGAATTGAATGAATTCCTCTGATTGATGGTTCATGGGCAATATTTTTATAATGAATATAGTCGTTAATAAAGATAGAAAACATAAGCCTTATTATTTAGGAATTAAACTACTTCACTTAAGCACAAAATGCAAACCAAGATGAATGATTGATTTCGGAGATGCAAGTAAGTAGATTTAGAGTTTCAATGGAGTTAAAATTTGTGTCATTTCATTAATATACTAGGTGGTTTAGCCACATTTGTCATTCTCATCATCAATGTATCAAAATGTGTGGTTGCAATTAAAACAGGAGCCCTGCAACAAGAAAGGATGGGAGGTACTCTTTATTTTGGAACTCAAACAATTATTATCAATAAGAAATGCGAATCAAGATGGAGGACTCTTGTTTGTTAGAATTGAATGAATTCCTCTGATTGATGGTTCATGGGCAATATTTTTATAATGAATATAGTCGTTAATAAAGATAGAAAACATAATGTCAAGGTCATTGAATAATAAATACCCCAGGAAACAATAAGAGGAGCCTAATTAGCATGAGGTGATATGAAAGTCTCATAATTTAGGAATTAAACAACTTCACATTATCATGGAATGCAAATTGAGATGAATGATTGCTTTTGCAGATTGAAGTATGTAGATTTAGAGTTTCAATGGAGTTTAAATTTGTTTGCATTCATTAATATACTAGGTTGTTTAGCCATATTTGTCATTCTCATCATCAATGTATTAAAATGTGTGCTTGCAATTAAAAGAGGAGCCATGCATCAAGAAATGATGGGAGGAACTCTTTATTTTGGAAGTCAACCAATTATTATCAATAAGAAATGCGAATGATGATGGAGGACTCTTGTTTGTTGGAATTGAATGAATTCGTCTTATTGATGGTTAATGGGCAATATTTTTATAATGAATATAGTCGTTAATAAAGGTAAAAAACATAATCTCAAGGTTATTCAATGAGAAATACTCGTTGTAACAGTTAGAGGAGCCTAATTAGCATGAGGTGATATGAAAGCATCATTATTTAGGAATTAAAATACATCACATATGCACGAAATGCAAACCAGGATGAATGATTGATTTCGCAGATGCAAGTAAGTAGATTTAGAGTTTCAAAGGAGCTTAAATTTGGGTCATTTCATTAATATACTAGGTGGTTTAGCCACATTTGTCATTCTCATCATCAATGTATCAAAATGTGTGCTTGCATTTAAAAGAGGAGCCATGCAACAAGAAATGATTGGAGGAACTCTTTATTTTGGAACTGAACCAATTATTATCAATAAGAAATGCGAATGATGATGGAGGACTCTTGTTGGTTGGAATTGAATCAATTCCTCTGATTGATGGTTCATGGGCAATATTTTTATAATGAATATAGTCATTATTAAAGGTAAAAAACATAATGTCAAGGACATTGAATGAAAAATACTCCTTGTAACAATAAGAGGAGCCTAATTAGCATGAGGTGATATGAAAGTCTCATAATTTAGGAATTAAACAACGTCACATTAGCATGGAATGCAAAGCGAGATGAATGATTGCTTTTGCAGATTGAAGTAAGTAGATTTAGAGTTTCAATGGAGTTTAAATTTGTTTGAATTCATTAATATACTAGGTTGTTTAGGCATATTTGTCATTCTCATCATCAATGTATCAAAATGTGTGCTTGCAATTAAAAGAGGAGCCATGCAACTAGAAATGATGGGAGGAACTCTTTATTTTGGAAGTCAACCAATTATTATGAATAAGAAATGCGAATGATGATGGAGGACTCTTGTTTGTTGGAATTGAATGAATTCCTCTTATTAATGGTTCATGGGCAATATTTTTATAATGAATATAGTCGTTAATAAAGGTAGAAAACATAATGTCAAGGTTATTCAATGAGAAATACTCGCTGTAACAGTAAGTGGAGCCTAATTAGCATGAGGTGATATGGAAGCCTAATTATTTAAGAATTAAACTACATCACCTAAGCACGAAATGCAAACCAAGATAAATGATTGATTTCGCAGATGCAAGTATGTAGATTTAGAGTTTCAATGGAGTTTAAATTTGGGTCATTTCATTAATATACTAGGTGGTTTAGCCACATTTGTCATTCTCATCATCAATGTATCAAAATGTGTGGTTGCAATTAAAAAGGAGCCCTGCAACAAGAAATGATGGGAGGTACTCTTTATTTTGGAACTCAAACAATTATTATCAATAAGAAATGCGAATCAAGATGGAGGACTCTTGTTTGTTAGAATTGAATGAATTCCTCTGATTGATGGTTCATGGGCAATATTTTTATAATGAATATAGTCGTTAATAAAGATAGAAAACATAATGTCAAGGTCATTGAATGAAAAATACTCCAGGCAACAATAAGAGGAGCCTAATTAGCATGAGTTGATATGAAAGTCTTATAATTTAGGAATTAAACAACTTCACAATAGAATGGAACACAAATCGAGATGAATGATTGCTTTTGAAAATTGAGGTAAGTAGATTTACAGTTTCAATGGAGTTTAAATTTGTTTGAATTCATTAATATACTATGTTATTTAGCCATATTTGTCATTCTCATCATCAATGTATCAAAATGTGTGGTTGCAATTAAAACAGGAGCCCTGCAACAATAAATGATGGGAGGTAGTCTTTATTTTGGAACTCAAACAATTATTATCAATAAGAAATGCTAATCAAGATGGAGGACTCTTGTTTGTTAGAATTGAATGAATTCCTCTGATTGATGGTTCGTGGGCAATATTTTTATAATGAATATAGTCATTAATAATGATAGAAAACGTAATGTCATGGTCATTGAATGATAAATACTCTAGGCAACAGTAAGAGGAGCCTAATTAGCATGAGGTGATATGAAAGTCTCATAATTTAGGAATTAAACAACTTCACATTATCATGGAATGCAAATCGAGATTAATGATTGCTTTTGCAAATTGAAGTAAGTAGATTTAGAATTTCAATGGAGTTTAAATTTGTTTGAATTCATTAATATACTAGGTTGTTTAGCCATATTTCTCATTCTCATCATCAATGTATCAAAATGTGTGCTTGCAATTAAAAGAGGAGCCATGCAACAAGAAATGATGGGAGGAACTCTTTATTTTGGAACTCAACCAATTATTATCAATAAGAAATGCGAATGATGATGGAGGACTCTTGTTTGTTGGAATTGAATGAATTCCTCTGATTGATGGTTCATGGGCAATATTTTTATAATGAATATAGTCGTTAATAATGATAGAAAACATAATGTCAAGGTCATTGAATGAAAAATACTCCAGGCAGCAATAAGAGGAGCCTAATTAGCATGAGGTGATATGAAAGTCTCATAATTTAGGAATTAAACAACTTCACATTAGCATGGAACGCAAATCGAGATGAATGATTGCTTTTGCAGATTGAAGTAAGTAGATTTAGAGTTTCAATGGAGTTTAAATTTGTTTGCATTCATTAATATTCTAGGTTGTTTATCCATATTTGTCATTCTCATCATCAATGTATCAAAATGTGTGCTTGCATTTAAAAGAGGAGCCATGCAACAAGGAATGATTGGAGGAACTCTTTATTTTGGAACTGAACCAATTATTATCAATAAGAAATGCGAATGATGATGGAGGACTCTTGTTTGTTGGAATTGAATGAATTCCTCTGATTGATGGTTCATGGGCAATATTTTTATAATGAATATAGTCATTAATAAAGATAGAAAACATAATGTCAAGGTCATTGAATGATAAATACTCCAGGCAACAATAAGAGGAGCCTAATTAGCATGAGGTGATATGAAAGTCTCATAATTTAGGAATTAAAGAACTTCACATTATCATCGAATGCAAATTGAGATGAATGATTGCTTTTGTAGATTGAAGTAAGTAGATTTAGAGTTTCAGTGGAGTTTAAATTTGTTTGAATTCATTAATATACTAGGTTGTTTAGCCATATTTGTCATTCTCATCATCAATGTATCAAAATTTGTGCTTGCAATTAAAAGAGGAGCCCTGCAACAAGAAATGATGGGAGGAACTCTTTATTTTGGAACTCAACCAATTATTATCAATAAGAAATGCGAATGATGATGGAGGACTCTTGTTTGTTGGAATTGAATGAATTTCCTCTGATTGATGGTTCATGGGCAATATTTTTATAATGAATATAGTTGTGAATAAAGTTAAAAAGCATAATGTCAAGGACATTGAATGAAAAATACTCCTTGTAACAATAAGAGGATCCTAATTAGCATGAGGTGATATTAAAGTCTCATAATTTAGGAATTAAACTACTTCACATTAGCATGGAATGCAAATCGAGATGAATGATTGCTTTTGCAGATTGAAGTAAGTAGATTTAGACTTTCAATGGAGTTGAAATTTGTTTGAATTCATTAATATACTAGGTTGTTTAGGCATATTTGTCATTCTCATCATCAATGTATCAAAATGTGTGCTTGCAATTAAAAGAGGAGCCCTGCAACAAGAAATGATGGGGGGATCTCTTTATTTTGGAACTGAACCAATTATTATCAATAAGAAATGCGAATGATGATGGAGGAATCTTGTTTGTTGGAATTGAATGAATTCCTCTTATTGATGGTTCATGGGCAATATTTTTATAATGAATATAGTCGTTAATAAAGGTAGAAAACATAATGTCAATGTTATTCAATGAAAAATACTCCTTGTAACAATAAGAGGAGCCTAATTAGCACGAGGTGATATGAAAGTCTCATTATTTAGGAATTAAACTACTTCACATAAGCACGAAATGCAAACCAAGATGAATGATTGATTTTGCAGATGCAAGTAAGTGGATTTAGAGTTTCAATGGATTTTAAATTTGTGTCATTTCATTAATATACTAGGTTGTTTAGGCACATTTGTCATTCTCATCATAAATGTATCAAAATGTGTGGTTGCAATTAAAAGAGGAGCCCTGCAACAAGAAATGATGGGAGGTACTCTTTATTTTGGAACTCAAACAATTATTATCAATAGGAAATGCGAATGATGATGGAGGACTGTTGTTTGTTGGAATTGAATGAATTCCTCTGATTGATGGTTCATGGGGAATATTTTTATAATGAATATAGTCATTAATAAAGGTAAAAAACGTAATGTCAAGGACATTGAATGAAAAATACTCCTAGTAACAATAAGAGGATCCTAATTAGCATGAGGTGATATTAATGTCTCATAATTTAGGAATTAAACTACTTCACATTAGCATGGAATGCAAATCGAGATGAATGATTGCTTTTGCAGATTGACGTATGTAGATTTAGACTTTCAATGGAGTTGAAATTTGTTTGAATTCATTAATATACTAGGTTGTTTAGGCATATTTCTCATTCTCATCATCAATGTATCAAAATGTGTGCTTGCAATTAAAAGAGGAGCCCTGCAACAAGAAATGATGGGGGGATCTCTTTATATTGGAATTGAACCAATTATTATCAATAAGAAATGCGAATGATGATGGAGGAATCTTGTTTGTTGGAATTGAATGAATTCCTCTTATTGATGGTTCATGGGCAATATTTTTATAATGAATATAGTCGTTAATAAAGGTAGAAAACATAATGTCAATGTTATTCAATGAAAAATACTCCTTGTAACAATATGAGGAGCCTAATTAGCACGAGGTGATATGAAAGTCTCATTATTTAGGAATTAAACTACTTCACATAAGCACGAAATGCAAACCAAGATGAATGATTGATTTTGCAGATGCAAGTAAGTGGATTTAGAGTTTCAATGGATTTTAAATTTGTGTCATATCATTCATATACTAGGTTGTTTAGGCACATTTGTCATTCTCATCATCAATGTATCAAAATGTGTGGTTGCAATTAAAAGAGGAGCCATGCAACAAGAAATGATGGGAGGTACTCTTTATTTTGGAACTCAAACAATTATTATCAATAGGAAATGCGAATCAAGATGGAGGACTCTTGTTTGTTAGAATTGAATGAATTCCTCTGATTGATGGTTCATGGGCAATATTTTTATAATGAATATAGTCGTTAATAATGATAGAAAACATAATGTCAAGGTCATTGAATGAAAAATACTCCAGGCAGCAATAAGAGGCGCCTAATTAGCTTGAGGTGATATGAAAGTCTCATAATTTAGGAAGTAAACAACTTCACATTAGCATGGAATGCAAATTGAGATGAATGATTTCTTTTGCAGATTGAAGTAAGTAGATTTAGAGTTTCAATGGAGTTTAAATTTGTTTGCATTCATTAATATTCTAGGTTGTTTATCCATATTTGTCATTCTCATCATCAATGTATCAAAATGTGTGCTTGCATTTAAAAGAGGAGCCATGCAACAAGGAATGATTGGAGGAACTCTTTATTTTGGAACTGAACCAATTATTATCAATAAGAAATGCGAATGATGATGGAGGACTCTTGTTTGTTGGAATTGAATGAATTCCTCTAATTGATGGTTCATGGGGAATATTTTTATAATGAATATAGTCATTAATAAAGGTAAAAAACATAATGTCAAGGACATTGAATGAAAAATACTCCTTGTAACAATAAGAGGATCCTAATTAGCATGAGGTGATATTAATGTCTCATAATTTAGGAATTAAACTACTTCACATTAGCATGGAATGCAAATCGAGATGAATGATTGCTTTTGCAGATTGAAGTAAGTAGATTTAGACTTTCAATGGAGTTGAAATTTGTTTGAATTCATTAATATACTAGGTTGTTTAGGCATATTTGTCATTCTCATCATCAATGTATCAAAATGTGTGCTTGCAATTAAAAGAGGAGCCCTGCAACAAGAAATGATGGGGGGATCTCTTTATTTTGGAACTGAACCAATTATTATCAATAAGAAATGCGAATGATGATGGAGGAATCTTGTTTGTTGGAATTGAATGAATTCCTCTTATTGATGGTTCATGGGCAATATTTTTATAATGAATATAGTCGTTAATAAAGGTAGAAAACATAATGTCAATGTTATTCAATGAAAAATACTCCTTGTAACAATAAGAGGAGCCTAATTAGCACGAGGTGATATGAAAGTCTCATTATTTAGGAATTAAACTACTTCACATAAGCACAAAATGCAAACCAAGATGAATGATTGATTTTGCAGATGCAAGTAAGTGGATTTAGAGTTTCAATGGATTTTAAATTTGTGTCATTTCATTAATATAGTAGGTTGTTTAGAAACATTTATCATTCTCATCATAAATGTATCAAAATGTGTGCTTGCAATTAATAGATGAGCCCTACAACAAGAAATGATGAGAGGAACTCTTTATTTTGGAACTCATCCAATTATTATCAATAAGAAATGCAAATTGTGATGGAGGACTCTTGTTTGTTGGAATGGATTGAATTCCTCTTATTGATAGTTCATGGGCAATATTTTTATAATGAATATAGTCGTTAATAATGGTAGAAAACATAATGTCAAGGTTATTGAATGAAAAGTACTCCTTGTAACAATAAGAGGAGCCTAATTAGCATGAGGTGATATAAAAGTCTCATTATTTTGGAATTAAACAACTTCACATTAGCATGGAATGCAAATCGAGATGAATGATTGCTTTTGCAGATTGAAGTAAGTAGATTTAGAGTTTCAATGGAGTTTAAATTTGTTTGATTTGATTAATATACTAGGTTGTTTAGCCATATTTGTCATTCTCATCATCAATGTATCAAAATGTGTGCTTGCAATTAAAAGAGGAGCCATGCAACAAGAAATGATAGGAGGAACTCTTTATTTTGAAAGTCAACCAATTATTATCAATAAGAAATGCGAATCAAGATGGAGGACTCTTGTTTGTTAGAATTGAATGAATTCCTCTGATTGATGGTTCATGGGCAATATTTTTATAATGAATATAGTCATTAATAAAGATAGAAAACATAATGTCAAGGTCATTGAATGATAAATACTCCAGGCAACAATAAGAGGAGCCTAATTAGCATGAGGTGATATGAAAGTCTCATAACCTAGGAATTAAACAACTTCACATTATCATGGAATGCAAATCGAGATGAATAATTGCTTTTGCAGATTGAAGTAAGTAGATTTAGAGTTTCAATGGAGTTTAAATTTGTTTGAATTCATTAATATACTAGGTTGTTTAGGCATATTTTTCATTCTCATCATCAATGTATCAAAATGTGTGCTTGCAATTAAAAAAGGAGCCATGCAACTAGAAATGATGGGAGGAACTCTTTATTTTGGAAGTCAACCAATTATTATCAATAAGAAATGCGAATGATGATGGAGGACTCTTGTGTGTTGGAATTGAATGAATTCCTCTTATTCATGGTTCATGGGCAATATTTTTATAATGACTATAGTCGTTAATAAAGGTAAAAAACATAATGTCAAGGTTATTCAATGAAAAATACTCATTGTAACAGTAAGAGGAGCCTAATTAGCATGAGGTGATATGAAAGCCTCATTATTTAGGAATTAAACTACATCACATAAGCACGAAATGCAAACCAAGATGAATTATTGATTTCGCAGACACAAGTAAGTAGATTTAGAGTTTCAATGGAGTTTAAGTTTGGGTCATTTCATTAATATACTAGGTGGGTTAGCCCCATTTGTCATTCTCATCATCGATGTATCAAAATGTGTGGTCGCAATTACAAGAGGAGCCCTGCAACAAGAAATGAGGGGAGGTAGTCTTTATTGTGGAACTCAAACAATTATTATCAATAAGAAATGCGAAACAAGATAGAGGACTCTTCTTTGTTAGAATTGAATGAATTCCTCTGATTGATGGTTCATGGGCAATATTTTTATAATGAATATAGTCGTTAATAAAGATAGAGAACATAATGTCAAGGTCATTGAATGAAAAATACTGCAGGCAACAATAAGAGGAGCCTAATTTGCAAGAGGTGATATGAAAGTCTCATAATTTAGGAATTAAACAACTTCACATTAGCATGGAACGCAAATCGAGATGAATGATTGCTTTTGCATATTGAAGTTAATAGATTTAGAGTTTCAATGGAGTTTAAATTTGTTTGCATTCATCAATATTCGAGGTTGTTTAGCCATATTTGTCATTCTCATCATCAATGTATCAAAATGTGTGCTTGCAATTAACAGAGGAGCCATGCAACAAGAAATGATGGGAGGAACTCTTTATTTTGGAAGTCAACCAATTATTATCAATAAGAAATGCGAATGATGATGGAGGACTCTTGTTTGTTGGAATTGAATGAATTCCTCTGATTGATGGTTCATGGGCAATATTTTTATAATGAATATAGTCGTTAATAAAGGTAAAAAGCATAATGTCAAGGTTATTCAATGAAAAATACTCGTTGAAACAGTCAGAGGAGCCTAATTAGCATGAGGTGATATGAAAGCCTCATTATTTAGGAATTAAACTACATCACGTAAGCACGAAATGCAAACCAGGATGAATGATTGATTTCGCAGATGCAAGTATGTAGATTTAGAGTTTCAATGGAGTTTAAATTTGGGTCATTTCATTAATATACTAGCTTGTTTAGCCATATTTGTCATTCTCATCATCAATGTATCAAAATGTGTGGTTGCAATTAAAAGAGGAGCCCTGCAACAAGAAATGATGGGAGGTACTCTTTATTTTGGAACTCAAACAATTATTATCAATAAGAAATGCGAATCAAGATGGAGGACTCTTGTTTGTTAGAATTGAATGAATTCCTCTGATTGATGGTTCATGGGCAATATTTTTATAATGAATATAGTCGTTAATAAAGATAGAAAACATAATGTCAAGGTCATTGAATGAAAAATACTCCAGGCAACAATAAGAGGAGCCTAATTAGCATGAGGTGATATGAAAGTCTCATAATTTAGGAATTAAAGAACTTCACATTATCATCGAATGCAAATTGAGATGAATGATTGCTTTTGTAGATTGAAGTAAGTAGATTTAGAGTTTCAGTGGAGTTTAAATTTGTTTGAATTCATTAATATACTAGGTTGTTTAGGCATATTTGTCATTCTCATCATCAATGTATCAAAATGTGTGCTTGCAATTAAAAGAGGAGCCCTGCAACAAGAAATGATGGGGGGATCTCTTTATTTTGGAACTGAACCAATTATTATCAATAAGAAATGCGAATGATGATGGAGGAATCTTGTTTGTTGGAATTGAATGAATTCCTCTTATTGATGGTTCATGGGCAATATTTTTATAATGAATATAGTCGTTAATAAAGGTAGAAAACATAATGTCAATGTTATTCAATGAAAAATACTCCTTGTAACAATAAGAGGAGCCTAATTAGCACGAGGTGATATGAAAGTCTCATTATTTAGGAATTAAACTACTTCACATAAGCACAAAATGCAAACCAAGATGAATGATTGATTTTGCAGATGCAAGTAAGTGGATTTAGAGTTTCAATGGATTTTAAATTTGTGTCATTTCATTAATATAGTAGGTTGTTTAGAAACATTTATCATTCTCATCATAAATGTATCAAAATGTGTGCTTGCAATTAATAGATGAGCCCTACAACAAGAAATGATGAGAGGAACTCTTTATTTTGGAACTCAACCAATTATTATCAATAAGAAATGCAAATTGTGATGGAGGACTCTTGTTTGTTGGAATGGATTGAATTCCTCTTATTGATAGTTCATGGGCAATATTTTTATAATGAATATAGTCATTAATAATGGTAGAAAACATAATGTCAAGGTTATTGAATGAAAAGTACTCCTTGTAACAATAAGAGGAGCCTAATTAGCATGAGGTGATATAAAAGTCTCATTATTTTGGAATTAAACAACTTCACATTAGCATGGAATGCAAATCGAGATGAATGATTGCTTTTGCAGATTGAAGTAAGTAGATTTAGAGTTTCAATGGAGTTTAAATTTGTTTGATTTGATTAATATACTAGATTGTTTAGCCATATTTGTCATTCTCATCATCAATGTATCAAAATGTGTGCTTGCAATTAAAAGAGGAGCCATGCAACAAGAAATGATAGGAGGAACTCTTTATTTTGAAAGTTAACCAATTATTATCAATAAGAAATGCGAATCAAGATGGAGGACTCTTGTTTGTTAGAATTGAATGAATTCCTCTGATTGATGGTTCATGGGCAATATTTTTATAATGAATATAGTCATTAATAAAGATAGAAAACATAATGTCAAGGTCATTAAATGATAAATACTCCAGGCAACAATAAGAGGAGCCTAATTAGCATGAGGTGATATGAAAGTCTCATAACCTAGGAATTAAACAACTTCACATTATCATGGAATGCAAATCGAGATGAATAATTGCTTTTGCAGATTGAAGTAAGTAGATTTAGAGTTTCAATGGAGTTTAAATTTGTTTGAATTCATTAATATACTAGGTTGTTTAGGCATATTTGTCATTCTCATCATCAATGTATCAAAATGTGTGCTTGCAATTAAAAGAGGAGCCATGCAACTAGAAATGATGGGAGGAACTCTTTATTTTGGAAGTCAACCAATTATTATCAATAAGAAATGCGAATGATGATGGAGGACTCTTGTGTGTTGGAATTGAATGAATTCCTCTTATTCATGGTTCATGGGCAATATTTTTATAATGACTATAGTCGTTAATAAAGGTAAAAAACATAATGTCAAGGTTATTCAATGAAAAATACTCATTGTAACAGTAAGAGGAGCCTAATTAGCATGAGGTGATATGAAAGCCTCATTATTTAGGAATTAAACTACATCACATAAGCACGAAATGCAAACCAAGATGAATGATTGATTTCGCAGACACAAGTAAATAGATTTAGAGTTTCAATGGAGTTTAAATTTGGGTCATTTCATTAATATACTAGGTGGGTTAGCCCCATTTGTCATTCTCATCATCGATGTATCAAAATGTGTGGTCGCAATTACAAGAGGAGCCCTGCAACAAGAAATGAGGGGAGGTAGTCTTTATTGTGGAACTCAAACAATTATTATCAATAAGAAATGCGAAACAAGATAGAGGACTCTTCTTTGTTAGAATTGAATGAATTCCTCTGATTGATGGTTCATGGGCAATATTTTTATAATGAATATAGTCGTTAATAAAGATAGAAAACATAATGTCAAGGTCATTGAATGAAAAATACTGCAGGCAACAATAAGAGGAGCCTAATTTGCAAGAGGTGATATGAAAGTCTCATAATTTAGGAATTAAACAACTTCACATTAGCATGGAACGCAAATCGAGATGAATGATTGCTTTTGCAGATTGAAGTTATTAGATTTAGAGTTTCAATGGAGTTTAAATTTGTTTGCATTCATCAATATTCGAGGTTGTTTAGCCATATTTGTCATTCTCATCATCAATGTATCAAAATGTGTGCTTGCAATTAAAAGAGGAGCCATGCAACAAGAAATGATGGGAGGAACTCTTTATTTTGGAAGTCAACCAATTATTATCAATAAGAAATGCGAATGATGATGGAGGACTCTTGTTTGTTGGAATTGAATGAATTCCTCTTATTGATGGTTCATGGGCAATATTTTTATAATGAATATAGTCGTTAATAAAGGTAAAAAGCATAATGTCAAGGTTATTCAATGAAAAATACTCGTTGAAACAGTCAGAGGAGCCTAATTAGCATGAGGTGATATGAAAGCCTCATTATTTAGGAATTAAACTACATCACGTAAGCACGAAATGCAAACCAGGATGAATGATTGATTTCGCAGATGCAAGTATGTAGATTTAGAGTTTCAATGGAGTTTAAATTTGGGTCATTTCATTAATATTCTAGGTTGTTTAGCCATATTTGTCATTCTCATCATCAATGTATCAAAATGTGTGGTTGCAATTAAAAGAGGAGCCCTGCAACAAGAAATGATGGGAGGTACTCTTTATTTTGGAACTCAAACAATTATTATCAATAAGAAATGCGAATCAAGATGGAGGACTCTTGTTTGTTAGAATTGAATGAATTCCTCTGATTGATGGTTCATGGGCAATATTTTTATAATGAATATAGTCGTTAATAAAGATAGAAAACATAATGTCAAGGTCATTGAATGAAAAATACTCCAGGCAACAATAAGAGGAGCCTAATTAGCATGAGGTGATATGAAAGTCTCATAATTTAGGAATTAAACAACTTCACATTAGCATGGAACGCAAATCGAGATGAATGATTGCTTTTGCAGATTGAAGTTAGTAGATTTAGAGTTTCAATGGAGTTTAAATTTGTTCGCATTCATCAATATTCGAGGTTGTTTAGCCATATTTGTCATTCTCATCATCAATGTATCAAAATGTGTGCTTGCATTTAAAAGAGGAGCCATGCAACAAGAAATGATGGGAGGTACTCTTTATTTTGGAACTCAAACAATGATTATCAATAAGAAATGTGAATCAAGATGGAGGACTCTTGTTTGTTAGAATTGAATGAATTCCTCTGATTGATGATTCATGGGCAATATTTTTATAATGAATATAGTCGTTAATATAGGTAAAAAACATAATGTCAAGGTTATTCAATGAAAAATACTCATTGTAACAGTAAGAGGAGCCTAATTAGCATGAGGTGATATGAAAGCCTCATTATTTAGGAATTAAACTACATCACATAAGCACGAAATGCAGACCAAGATGAATGATTGATTTCGCAGATGCAAGTAAGTAGATTTAGAGTTTCAATGGAGTTTAAATTTGGGTCATTTCATTAATATACTAGGTGGTTTAGCCACATTTGTCATTCTCATCATCAATGTATCAAAATGTGTGGTTGCAATTAAAAGAGGAGCCTGCAACAAGAAATGATGGAGGTACTCTTTATTTTGGAACTCAAACAATTATTATCAATAAGAAATGCTAATCAAGATGGAGGACTCTTGTTTGTTAGAATTGAATGAATTCCTCTGATTGCTGGTTCATGGGCAATATTTTTATAATGAATATAGTCGTTAATATAGGTAAAAAACATAATGTCAAGGTTATTCAATGAAGAATACTCATTGTAACAGTAAGAGGAGCCTAATTAGCATGAGGTGATATGAAAGCCTCATTATTTAGGAATTAAACTACATCACATAAGCACGAAATGCAGACCAAGATGAATGATTGATTTCGCAGATGCAAGTAAGTAGATTTAGAGTTTCAATGGAGTTTAAATTTGGGTCATTTCATTAATATACTAGGTGGTTTAGCCACATTTGTCATTCTCATCATCAATGTATCAAAATGTGTGGTTGCAATTAAAAGAGGAGCCCTGTAACAAGAAATGATGAGAGGTACTCTTTATTTTGGAACTCAAACAATTATTATCAATAAGAAATGCGAATCAAGATGGAGGTCTCTTGTTTGTTAGAATTGAATGAATTCCTCTGATTGATGGTTCATGGGCAATATTTTTATAATGAATATAGTTGTTAATAAAGGTAAAAAGCATAATGTCAAGGTTATTCAATGAAAAATACTCGTTGTAACAGTCAGAGGAGCCTAATTAGCATGAGGTGATATGAAAGCCTCATTATTTAGGAATTAAACTACATCACGTAAGCACGAAATGCAAACCAGGATGAATCACAGATGCAAGTAAGTAGATTTAGAGTTTCAACGGAGTTTAAATTTGGGTCATTTCATTAATATACTAGGTTGTTTAGCCACATTTGTCATTCTCATCATCAATGTATCAAAATGTGTGGTTGCAATTAAAAGAGGAGCCCTGCAACAAGAAATGATGGGAGGTACTCTTTATTTTGGAACTCAAACAATTATTATCAATAAGAAATGCGAATCAAGATGGAGGACTCTTGTTTGTTAGAATTGAATGAATTGCTCTGATTGATGGTTCATGGGCAATATTTTTATAATGAATATAGTCGTTAATAAAGATAGAAAATATAATGTCAAGGTCATTGAATGAAAAATACTCCAGGCAACAATAAGAGGAGCCTAATTAGCATGAGGTGATATGAAAGTCTCATAATTTAGGAATTAAACAACTTCACATTAGCATGGAACGCAAATCGAGATGAATGATTGCTTTTGCAGATTGAAGTTACTAGATTTAGAGTTTCAATGGAGTTTAAATTTGTTTGCATTCATCAATATTCGAGGTTGTTTAGCCATATTTGTCATTCTCATCATCAATGTATCAAAATGTGTGCTTGCATTTAAAAGAGGAGCCATGCAACAAGGAATGATTGGAGGAACTCTTTATTTTGGAACTGAACCAATTATTATCAATAAGAAATGCGAATGATGATGGAGGACTCTTGTTTGTTGGAATCGAATGAATTCCTCTGATTGATGGTTCATGGGCAATATTTTTATAATGAATATAGTCATTAATAAAGGTAAAAAACATAATGTCAAGGACATTGAATGAAAAATACTTATTGTAACAATAAGAGGTTCCTAATTAGCATGAGGTGATATTAAAGTCTCATAATTTAGGAATTAAACTACTTCACATTAGCATGGAATGCAAATCGAGATGAATGATTGCTTTTGCAGATTGAAGTATGTAGATTTAGAGTTTTAATGGAGTTTAAATTTGTTTGAATTCATTTATATTCTCAGTTGTTTAGCGATATTTGTCATTCTCATCATCAATGTGTCAAAATGTGTGCTTGCATTTAAAAGAGGAGCCATGCAACAAGAAATGATGGGAGGAACTCATTATTTTGGAACTGAACCAATTATTATCAATAAGAAATGCGAATGATGATGGAGGACTCTTGTTTGTTGGAATGGAATGAATTCCTCGGATTGATAGTTCATCGGCAATATTTTTATAACGAATATAGTCATTAATAAAGGTAAAAAACATAATGTCAAGGACATTGAATGAAAAATACTCCTTGAAACAATAAGAGGAGCCTAATTAGCATGAGATGATATGAAAGTCTCATAATTTAGGAATTAAAATACTTCACATAAGCAGGAAATGCAAACGAAGACGAATGATTGATTTTGCAGATGCAAGAAAGTATATTTACAGTTTCAATGGAGTTTAAATTTTTGTCATTTCATTAATATACTAGGTGGTTTAGCCACATTTGTCATTCTCATCATCAATGTATCAAAATGTGTGGTTGCAATTAAAAGAGGAGCCCTACAACAAGAAATGATGGGAGGTACTCTTTATTTTGGAACTCAACCAATTATTATCAATAAGAAATGTGAATGATGATGGAGGACTCTTGTTTGTTGGAATTGAATGATTGCAATATTTTTATAATGAATATAGTCATTAATAAAGGTAAAAAACATAATGTCAAGGTTATTCAATGAAAAATACTCCTTGTAACAGTAAGAGGAGCCTAATTAGCATAAGGTGATATGAAAGCCTCATTATTTAGGAATTAAACTGCATCACATAAGCACGAAATGCAAACCAAGATGAATGATTGATTTCGCAGATGCAAGTAAGTAGATTTAGATTTTCAATGGAGTTAAAATTTGGGCCATTTCATTAATATACTAGGTGGTTTAGCCACATTTGTCATTCTCATCATCAATGTATCAAAATGTGTGGTTGCAATTAAAAGAGGAGCCCTGAAACAAGAAATGATGGGAGGAACTCTTTCTTTTGGAACTGAACCAATTATTATCAATAAGAACTGCGAATGATGATGGAGGACTCTTGTTTGTTGGAATTTAATGATTTCCTCTTATTGATGGTTCATCGGCAATATTTTTATAATGAATATAGCCGTTAATAAAGGTAAAAAACATAATGTCAAGGTTATTCAATGAAAAATACTCCTTGTAACAATAAGAGGAGACTAATTAGCATGAGGTGATATGAAAGCCTCATTATTTAGGAATTAAACTACATCACATAAGCACGAAATGAAAACCAAGATGAATGATTGATTTCGCAGATGCAAGTAAGTAGATTTAGAGTTTCAATGGAGTTTAAATTTGGGCCATTTCATTAATATACTAGGTGGTTTAGCCACATTTGTCATTCTCATCATCAATGTATCAAAATGTGTGGTTGCAATTAAAAGAGGAGCCTGCAACAAGAAATGATGGGAGGTACTCTTTATTTTGGAACTCAACCAATTATTATCAATAAGAAATGCGAATGATGATGGAGGACTCTTGTTTGTTGGAATTGAATGATTTCCTCTTATTGATGGTTCATGGGCAATATTTTTATAATGAATATAGTCATTAATAATCGTAGAAAACATAATGTCAAGGTCATTGAATGAAAAATACTCCTTGTAACAATAAGACGAGCCTAATTAGCGTGAGGTGATATGAAAGCCTCATTATTTAGGAATTAAACTACATCACATAAGCGCGAAATGCAAACCAAGATGAATGATTGATTTCGCAGATGCAAGTAAGTAGATTTAGAGTTTCAATGGAGTTTAAATTTGTGTCATTTCATTAATATGCTAGGTGGTTTAGCCACATTTCTCATTCTCATCATCAATGTATCAAAATGTGTGGTTGCAATTAAAAGAGGAGCCTTGCAACAAGAAATGATGGGAGGTACTCTTTATTTTGGAACTCAACCAATTATTATCAACAAGAAATGGGAATGATGATGGAGGACTCTTGTTTGTTGGAATTGAATGATTTCCTCTTATTGATGGTTCATGGGCAATATTTTTATAATTAATATAGTCGTTAATAAAGGTAAAAAACATAATGTCAAGGTTATTCAATGAAAAATACTCCTTGTAACAATAAGAGGAGCCCAATTAGCATGAGGTGATATGAAAGCCTCATTATTTAGGAATTAAACTACATCACATAAGCACGAAATGCAAACCAACATGAATGATTGATTTCGTAGATGCAAGTAAGTGGATTTAGAGTTTCAATGGAGTTTGAATTTGGGTCATTTCATTAATATACTAGTTGGTTTAGCCACATTTGTCATTCTCATCATCAATGTATCAAAATGTGTGGTTGCAATTAAAAGAGGAGCTCTGCAACAAGAAATGATGGGAGGTACTCTTTATTTTAGAACTGAAACAATTATTAGCAATAAGAAATGTGAATCAAGATGGAGGACTCTTGTTTGTTAGAATTGAATGAATTCCTCTGATTTATGGTTCATGGGCAATATTTTTATAATGAATATAGTCGTTAATAAAGATAGAAAACATAATGTCAAGGTCATTGAATGAAAAATACTCCTTGTAACAATAAGAGGAGCCTAATTAGCATGAGATGATATGAAAGTCTCATAATTTAGGAATTAAAATACTTCACATAAGCAGGAAATGCAAACGAAGACGAATGATTGATTTTGCAGATGCAAGAAAGTATATTTACAGTTTCAATGGAGTTTAAATTTTTGTCATTTCATTAATATACTAGGTGGTTTAGCCACATTTGTCATTCTCATCATCAATGTATGAAAATGTGTGGTTGCAATTAAAAGAGGAGCCCTGCAACAAGAAATGATGGGAGGTACTCTTTATTTTGGAACTTAACCAATTATTATCAATAAGAAATGTGAATGATGATGGAGGACTCTTGTTTGTTGGAATTGAATGATTGCAATATTTTTATAATGAATATAGTCATTAATAAAGGTAAAAAACATAATGTCAAGGTTATTCAATGAAAAATACTCCTTGTAAGAATAAGAGGAGCCTAATTAGCATGAGGTGATATGAAAGCCTCATTATTTAGGAATTAAACTACATCACATAAGCACGAAATGCAAACCAAGATGAATGATAGATTTCGCAGATGCAAGTAAGTAGATTTAGAGTTTCAATGGAGTTTATGTTTGGGACATTTCATTAATATACTAGGTGGTTTAGCCACATTTGTCATTCTCATCATCAATGTATCAAAATGTGTGGTTGCAAAATAAAAGAGGAGCCCTGCAACAAGAAATGATGCGAGGTACTCTTTATATTGGAACTCAAACAATTATTATCAATAAGAAATGCGAATGATGATGGAGGACTCTTGTTTGTTAGAATTTAATCATTTCCTCTTATTGATGGTTCATCGGCAATATTTTTATAATGAATATAGTCGTTAATAAAGGTAAAAATCATAATGTCAAGGTTATTCAATAAAAAATACTCCTTGTAACAATAAGAGGAGCCTAATTAGCATGAGGTGATATAAAAGCCTCATTATTTAGGAATTAAACTACATCACATAAGCACGAAATGCAAACCAAGATGAATGATTGATTTCGCAAATGCACTTAAGTAGATTTAGAGTTTCAATGGAGTTTAAATTTGGGCCATTTCATTAATATACTAGGTGGTTTAGCCACATTTGCTATTCTCATCATCAATGTATCAAAATGTGTGGTTGCAATTAAAAGAGGAGCCCTGCAACAAGAAATGATGGGAGGTACTCTTTATTTTGGAACTCAAACAATTATTATCAATAAGAAATGCAAATCAAGATGCAGGAGTCTTGTTTGTTAGAATTGAATGAATTCCTCTGATTGATGGTTCATGGGCAATATTTTTATAATGAATATAGTCGTTAATAAAGGTAAAAAACATAATGTCAAGGTTATTCCATGAAAAATACTCCTTGTAACAGTAAGAGGAGCCTAATTAGCATAAGGTGATATGAAAGCCTCATTATTTAGGAATTAAACTGCATCACATAAGCACGAAATGCAAACCAAGATGAATGATTGATTTCGTAGATGCAAGTAAGTAGATTTAGATTTTCAATGGAGTTAAAATTTGGGCCATTTCATTAATATACTAGGTGGTTTAGCCACATTTGTCATTCTCATCATCAATGTATCAAAATGTTTGGTTGCAATTAAAAGAGGAGCCCTGAAACAAGAAATGATGGGAGGAACTCTTTCTTTTGGAATTGAACCAATTATTATCAATAAGAACTGCGAATGATGATGGAGGACTCTTGTTTGTTGGAATTTGATGATTTCCTCTTATTGATGGTTCATCGGCAATATTTTTATAATGAATATAGCCGTTAATAAAGGTAAAAAACATAATGTCAAGGTTATTCAATGAAAAATACTCCTTGTAACAATAAGAGGAGCCTAATTAGCATGAGGTGATATGAAAGCCTCATTATTTAGGAATTAAACTACATCACATAAGCACGAAATGCAAACCAAGATGAATGATTGATTTCGCAGATGCAAGTAAGTAGATTTAGAGTTTCAATGGAGTTTAAATTTGGGCCATTTCATTAATATACTAGGTGGTTTAGCCACATTTGTCATTCTCATCATCAATGTATCAAAATGTGTGGTTGCAATTAAAAGAGGAGCCTGCAACAAGAAATGATGGGAGGTACTCTTTATTTTGGAACTCAACCAATTATTATCAATAAGAAATGCGAATGATGATGGAGGACTCTTGTTTGTTGGAATTGAATGATTTCCTCTTATTGATGGTTCATGGGCAATATTTTTATAATGAATATAGTCATTAATAATTGTAGAAAACATAATGTCAAGGTCATTGAATGAAAAATACTCCTTGTAACAATAAGACGAGCCTAATTAGCGTGAGGTGATATGAAAGCCTCATTATTTAGGAATTAAACTACATCACATAAGCGCGAAATGCAAACCAAGATGAATGATTGATTTCGCAGATGCAAGTAAGTAGATTTAGAGTTTCAATGGAGTTTAAATTTGTGTCATTTCATTAATATGCTAGGTGGTTTAGCCACATTTGTCATTCTCATCATCAATGTATCAAAATGTGTGGTTGCAATTAAAAGAGGAGCCTTGCAACAAGAAATGATGGGAGGTACTCTTTATTTTGGAACTCAACCAATTATTATCAACAAGAAATGGGAATGATGATGGAGGACTCTTGTTTGTTGGAATTGAATGATTTCCTCTTATTGATGGTTCATGGGCAATATTTTTATAATTAATATAGTCGTTAATAAAGGTAAAAAACATAATGTCAAGGTTATTCAATGAAAAATACTCCTTGTAACAATAAGAGGAGCCCAATTAGCATGAGGTGATATGAAAGCCTCATTATTTAGGAATTAAACTACATCACATAAGCACGAAATGCAAACCAACATGAATGATTGATTTCGTAGATGCAAGTAAGTGGATTTAGAGTTTCAATGGAGTTTGAATTTGGGTCATTTCATTAATATACTAGTTGGTTTAGCCACATTTGTCATTCTCATCATCAATGTATCAAAATGTGTGGTTGCAATTAAAAGAGGAGCTCTGCAACAAGAAATGATGGGAGGTACTCTTTATTTTAGAACTGAAACAATTATTAGCAATAAGAAATGTGAATCAAGATGGAGGACTCTTGTTTGTTAGAATTGAATGAATTCCTCTGATTTATGGTTCATGGGCAATATTTTTATAATGAATATAGTCGTTATTAAAGATAGAACACATAATGTCAAGGTCATTGAATGAAAAATACTCCTTGTAACAATAAGAGGAGCCTAATTAGCATGTGGTGATATGAAAGTCTCATAATTTAGGAACTAAAATACTTCACATAAGCAGGAAATGCAAACCAAGATGAATGATTGATTTCGCAAATGCATGTAAGCAGATTTAGAGTTTCAATGGAGTTTAAATTTGTGTCTTTTCATTAATATACTAGGTGGTTTAGCCACATTTGTCATTCTCATCATCAATGTATCAAAATGTGTGGTAGCAATTAAAAGAGGAGCCCTGCAACAAGAAATGTTGGGAGGTACTCTTTATTTTGGAACTCAACCAATTATTATCAATAAGAAATGCGAATCAAGATGTAGGACTCTTTTTTGTTAGAATTGAATGAATTCCTCTGATTGATGGTTGTTGGGCAATATTTTCATAATGAATATAGTGGTTAGTAAAGGTAGAAAACATAATGTCAATGTCATTGAATGAAAAATACTCCTTGTAACAATAAGAGGAGCCTAATTAGCGTGAGGTGATATGAAAGTCTCATAAATTAGGATTTAAAATACTTCACATATGCAGGAAATGCAAACGAAGATGAATGATTGATTTTGTAGATGCAAGTAAGTAGATTTACAGTTTCAATGGACTTTAAATTTTTTTCATTTGATTAATATACTAGGTGGTTTAGCCACATTTGTCATTCTCATCATCAATGTATCAAAATGTGTGGTTGCAATTAAAAGAGGAGCCCTGCAACAAGAAATGATGGGAGGTACTCTTTATTTTGGAATTCAAACAATTATTATCAATAAGTAATGCGAATCAAGATGGAGGACTCTTGTTTTTAGAATTGAATGAATTCCTCTGATTGATGGTTCTTAGGCAATATTTTTATAATGAATATAGTCGTTAATAAAGGTAGAAAACATAATGTCAAGGTCATTGAATGAAAAATACTCCTTGTAACAATAAGAGGAGCCTAGTTAGCGTGAGGTGATATGAAAGCCTCATTATTTAGGAATTAAACTACATCACATAAGCATGAAATGCAAACCAAGATGAATGATTGATTTCACAGTGCAAGTAAGTAGATTTAGAGTTTCAATGGAGTTTAAATTTGTGTCATTTCATTGAGATACTAGGTGGTTTAGCCACATTTGTCATTCTCATCATCAATGTATCAAAATGTGTTGTTGCAATTAAAAGAGGAGCCCTGCAAAAAGAAATGATGGGAGGTTCTCTTTATTTTGGAACTCAACCAATTATTATCAATAAGAAATGCGAATCAAGATGGAGGACTATTGTTTGTTAGAATTGAATGAATTCCTCTGATTGATGGTTCTTGGGCAATATTTTTATAATGAATATGAGAGGTAAACAACTAAATGTCAAGGTTATTCAATGAAAAATACTCCTTGTAATAATAAGAGGAGCCTAATTAGCATGAGGTGAAGTGAAAGCCTCATTATTTAGGAATTAAACTACATCACATAAGCACGAAATGCAAACCAAGATGAATGATTGATTTTGCAGATGCAAGTAAGTAGATTTAGAGTTTCAATGGAGTTTAGATTTGTGTCATTTCATTAATATACTAGGTGGTTTAGCCACATTTGTCATTCTCATCATCAATGTATCAAAATATGTGGTCGCAATTAAAAGAGGAGCCCTGCAACAAGAAATGATCGGAGGTACTCTTTATTTTGGAACTCAACCAATTATTATCAACAAGAAATGCGAATCAAGATGCAGGACTCTTTTTTGTTAGAATTGAATGAATTCCTCTGATTGATGGTTCTTGGGCAATATTTTCATAATGAATATAGTGGTTAATAAAGGTAGAAAACATAATGTCAATGTCATTGAATGAAAAATACTCCTTGTAACAATAATAGGAGCCTAATTAGCGTGAGGTGATATGAAAGCCTCATTATTTAGGAATTAAACTACATCACATAAGCGCGAAATGCAAACCAAGATGAATGATTGATTTCGCAGATGCAAGTAAGTAGATTTAGAGTTTCAATGGAGTTTAAATTTGGATCATTTCATTAATATACTAGGTGGTTTAGCCACATTTGTCATTCTCATCATCAATGTATGAAAATGTGTGGTTGCAATTAAAAGAGGAGCCCTGCAACAAGAAATGATGGGAGGAATTCTTTATTTTGGAAGTCAACCAAATATTATCAATAAGAAATGCGAATGATGATGGAGGACTCTTGTTTGTTGGAATTGAATGAATTCCTCTTATTGATGGTTCATGGGCAATATTTTTATAATGAATATAGTCGTTAATAAAGGTAAAAAGCATAATGTCAAGGTTATTCAATGAAAAATACTCGTTGTAACAGCAATTGGAGCCTAATTAGCATGAAGTGATATGAAAGCCTCATTATTTAGGAATTAAACTACACCACATAAGCAAGAAATGCAAACCAAGATGAATGATTGATTTCGCAGATGCAAGTAAGAAGATTGAGTGTTTCAATGGAGTTTAAATTTGTGTCATTTCATTAATATACTCGGTGGTTTAGCCACATTTGTCATTCTCATCATCAATGTATCAAAATATGTGGTCGCAATTAAAAGTGGAGCCCTGCAACAAGAAATGATGGGAGGTACTCTTTATTTTGGAACTCAACCAATTATTATCAATAAGAAATGCGAATCAAGATGCAGGACTCTTTTTTGTTAGAATTGAATGAATTCCTCTGATTGATGGTTGTTGGGCAATATTTTCATAATGAATATAGTGGTTAGTAAAGGTAGAAAACATAATGTCAATGTCATTGAATGAAAAATACTCCTTGTAACAATAAGAGGAGCCTAATTAGCGTGAGGTGATATGAAAGCCTCATTATTTAGGAATTAAACTACATCACATAAGCACGAAATGCAAACCAAGATGAATGATTGATTTCGCAGATGCAAGTAAGTAGATTCAGAGTTTCAATGGAGTTTAAATTTGGGTCATTTCATTAATATACTAGGTGGTTTAGCCACATTTGTCATTCTCATCATCAATGTATGAAAATGTGTGGTTGCAATTAAAAGAGGAGCCCTGCAACAAGAAATGATGGGAGGTACTCTTTATTTTGGAACTCAAACAATTATTATCCATAAGAAATGCGAATCAAGATGGAGTACTCTTGTTTGTTAGAATTGAATGAATTCCTCTGATTGATGGTTCTTGGGCAATATTTTTAGAATGAATATAGTCGTTAATAAAGGTAGAAAACATAATGTCAAGGTCATTGAAAGAAAAGTACTCCTTGTCACAATAAGAGGAGCTTAATTAGCGTGAGGTGATATGAAAGCCTCATTATTTACGAATTAAACTAAATCACATAAGCGCGAAATGCAAACCAAGATGAATGAGATATTTCGCAGATGCAAGTAAGTAGATTTAGAGTTTCAATGGAGTTTAAATTTGTGTCATTTCATTAATATACTAGGTGGTTTAGCCACATTTGTCATTCTCATCATCAATGTATCAAAATATGTGGTCGCAATTAAAAGAGGAGCCCTGCAACAAGAAATGTTGGGAGGTACTCTTTATTTTGGAACTCAACCAATTATTATCAATAAGAAATGCGAATCAAGATGGAGGACTCTTTTTTGTTAGAATTGAATGAATTCATCTGATTGATGGTTCTTGGGCAATATTTTTATAATGAATATAGTAGTTAATAAAGGTAGAAAACATAATGTCAAGGTCATTGAATGAAAAATACTCCTTGTAACAATAAGAGGAGCCTAATTAGCATGAGGTGATATGAAAGCCTCGTTATTTAGGAATTAAACTACATCACATAAGCGCGAAATGCAAACCAAGATGAATGATTGATTTCGCAGATGCAAGTTACTAGATTTAGAGTTTCAATGGAGTTTTAATTTGTGTCATTTCATTAATATACTAGGTGGTTTAGCCATATTTGTCATTCTCATCAACAATGTATCAAAATGTGTGTTTGCAAATAAAAGAGGAGCCATGCAACAAGAAATGATGGGAGGAACTCTTTATTTTGGAAGTCAACCAAATATTATCAATAAGAAATGCGAATGATGATGGAGGAGTCTTGTTTGTTGGAATTGAATGAATTCCTCTTATTCATGGTTCATGGGCAATATTTTTATAATGAATATAGTCGTTAATAAAGGTAAAAAGCATAATGTCAAGGTTATTCAATGAAAAATACTCGTTGTAACAGTAATGGGAGCCTAATTAGCATGAAGTGATATGAAAGCCTCATTATTTAGGAATTAAACTACATCACATAAGCAAGAAATGCAAACCAAGATGAATGATTGATTTCGCAGATGTAAGTAAGTAGATTTAGAGTTTCAATGGAGTTTAAATTTGGGTCATATGATTAATATACTAGGTGGTTTAGCCACATTTGTCATTCTCATCATCAATGTATCAAAATGTGTGGTTGCAATTAAAAGAGGAGCCCTGCAACAAGAAATGATGGGAGGTACTCTTTATTTTGGAACTCAAACAATTATTATCAATAATAAATGCAAATCAAGATGGAGGACTCTTTTTTGTTAGAACTGAATGAATTCCTCTGATTGATGGTTCTTGGGCAATATTTTTATAATGAATGTAGTCGTTAATAAAGGTAGAAAACATAATGTCAAGGTCATTGAATGAAAAATACTCCTTGTAACAATAAGAGGAGCCTAATTACCGTGAGGTGATATGAAAGCCTCATTATTTAGGAGTTAAACTACATCACATAGGCACGAAATGCAAACCAAGATGAATGATTGATTTCACAGATGCAAGTAAGTAGATTTAGAGTTTCAATGGAGTTTAAATTTGGGTGATTTCATTATTATACTAGGTGGTTTGGCCACATTTGTCATTCTCATCATCAATGTATCAAAATATGTGGTCGCAATTAAAAGAGGAGCCCTACAACAAGAAATGATGGGAGGTACTCTTTATTTTGGAACTCAACCAATTATTATCAATAAGAAATGCGAATCAAGATGCAGGACTCTTTTTTGTTAGAATTGAATGAATTCATCTGATTAATGGTCCTTGGGCAATATTTTTATAATGAATATAGTCGTTAAGAAAGGTAGAAAACATAATGTCAAGGTCATTGAATGAAAAATACTCCTTGTAACAATAAGAGGAGCCTAATTATCGTGAGGTGATATGAAAGCCTCATTATTTAGGAATTAAACTACATCACATAAGCGCGAAATGCAAACCAAGATGAATGATTGATTTCGCAGATGCAAGTTACTAGATTTAGAGTTTCAATGGAGTTTAAATTTGTGTCATTTCATTAATATACTAGGTGGTTTAGCCACATTTGTCATTCTCATCAACAATGTATCAAAATGTGTGCTTGCAATTAAAAGAGGAGCCATGCAACAAGAAATGATGGGAGGAACTCTTTATTTTGGAAGTCAACCAATTATTATCAATAAGAAATGCGAATGATGATGAAGGACTCTTGTTTGTTGGAATTGAATGAATTCCTGTTATTGATGGTTCATGGGAAATATTTTTATAATGAATATAGTCGTTAATAAAGGTAAAAAGCATAATGTCAAGGTTATTCAATGAAAAATACTCGTTGTAACAGTAATGGGAGCCTAATTAGCATGAAGTGATATGAAAGCCTCATTATTTAGGAATTAAACTACATCACATAAGCACGAAATGCAAACCAAGATGAATGATTGATTTCGCAGATGTAAGTAGGAAGATTTAGAGTTTCAATGGAGTTTAAATTTGGGTCATATGATTAATATACTAGGTGGTTTAGCCACAGTTGTCATTCTCATCATCAATATATGAAAATGTGTGGTTGCAATTAAAAGAGGAGCCCTGCAACAAGAAATGATGGGAGGTACTCTTTATTTTGGAACTCAAACAATTATTATCAATAAGAAATACGAATCAAGATGGAGGACTCTTGATTTTAGAATTGAATGAATTACTTTGATTGATGGTTCTTGGGCAATATTTTTATAATGAATATAGTCGTTAATAAAGGTAGAAAACATAATGTCAAGGTCATTGAATGAAAAATACTCCTTGTAACAATAAGAGGAGCCTAATTAGCGTGAGGTGATATGAAAGCCTCATTATTTAGGAATTAAACTACATCACATAAGCACGAAATGCAAACCAAGATGAATGATTGATTTCACAGTGCAAGTAAGTAGATTTAGAGTTTCAATGGAGTTTAAATTTGCGTCATTTCATTGAGATACTAGGTGGTTTAGCCACATTTGTCATTCTCATCATCAATGTATCAAAATGTGTTGTTGCAATTAAAAGAGGAGCCCTGCAAAAAGAAATGATGGGAGGTACTCTTTATTTTGGAACTCAACCAATTATTATCAATAAGAAATGCGAATCAAGATGGAGGACTATTGTTTGTTAGAGTTGAATGAATTCCTCTGATTGATGGTTCTTGGGCAATATTTTTATAATGAATATGAGAGGTAAACAACTAAATGTCAAGGTTATTCAATGAAAAATACTCCTTGTAATAATAAGAGGAGCCTAATTAGCATGAGGTGAAGTGAAAGCCTTATTATTTAGGAATTAAACTACATCACATAAGCACGAAATGCAAACCAAGATGAATGATTGATTTTGCAGATGCAAGTAAGTAGATTTAGAGTTTCAATGGAGTTTAGATTTGTGTCATTTCATTAATATACTAGGTGGTTTAGCCACATTTGTCATTCTCATCATCAATGTATCAAAATATGTGGTCGCAATTAAAAGAGGAGCCCTGCAACAAGAAATGATCGGAGGTACTCTTTATTTTGGAACTCAACCAATTATTATCAATAAGAAATGCGAATCAAGATGCAGGACTCTTTTTTGTTAGAATTGAATGAATTCCTCTGATTGATGGTTCTTGGGCAATATTTTCATAATGAATATAGTGGTTAATAAAGGTAGAAAACATAATGTCAATGTCATTGAATGAAAAATACTCCTTGTAACAATAAGAGGAGCCTAATTAGCGTGAGGTGATATGAAAGCCTCATTATTTAGGAATTAAACTACATCACATAAGCGCGAAATGCAAACCAAGATGAATGATTGATTTCGCAGATGCAAGTAAGTAGATTTAGAGTTTCAATGGAGTTTAAATTTGGGTCATTTCATTAATATACTAGGTGGTTTATCCACATTTGTCATTCTCATCATCAATGTATGAAAATGTGTGGCTGCAATTAAAAGAGGAGCCCTGCAACAAGTAATGATGGGAGGTACTCTTTATTTTGGAACTCAACCAATTATTATCAATAAGAAATGCGAATTATGATGGAGGACTCTTGTTTGTTGGAATTGAATGAATTCCTCTTATTGATGGTTCATGGGCGATATTTTTATAATGAATATAGTCGTTAATAAAGGTACAAAGCATAATGTCAAGGTCATGGAATGAAAAATACTCCTTCTAACAATAAGAGGAGCCTAGATAGCGTGAGGTGATATGAAAGCCTCATTATTTAGGAATTAAACTACATCACATAGGCACGAAATGCAAACCAAGATGAATGATTGATTTCGCAGATGTAAGTAAGTAGATTTAGAGTTTCAATGGTGTTCAAATTTGGGTCATATGATTAATATACTAGGTGGTTTAGCCACATTTGTCATTCTCATCATCAATGTATCAAAATGTGTGGTTGCAATTAAAAGAGGAGCCCTGCAACAAGAAATGATGAGAGGTACTCTTTATTTTGGAACTCAAACAATTATTATCAATAAGAAATGCAAATCAAGATGGAGGACTCTTTTTTGTTAGAATTGAATGAATTCCTCTGATTGATGGTTCTTGGGCAATATTTTTATAATGAATATAGTCGTTAATAAAGGTAGAAATCATAATGTCAATGTCATTGAATGAAAAATACTCCTTGTAACAATAAGAGGACCCTAATTAGCATGAGGTGATATGAAAGCCTTATTATTTAGAAATTAAACTACATCACATAAGTGCGAAATGCAAACCAAGATGAATGATTGATTTCGCAGATGCAAGTTACTAGATTTAGAGTTTCAATGGAGATTAAATTTGTGTCATTTCATTAATATACTAGGTGGTTTAGCCATATTTGTCATTCTCAGCAACAATGCATCAAAATGTGTGCTTGCAATTAAAAGAGGAGCCATGCAACAAGAAATGATGGGAGGAACTCTTTTTTTTGGAAGTCAACCAAATATTATCAATAAGAAATGCGAATGATGATGGAGGACTCTTGTTTGTTGGAATTGAATGAATTCCTCTTATTGATGGTTCTTGGGCAATATTTTTATAATGAATATAGTCGTTAATAAAGGTAAAAAGCATAATGTCAAGGTTATTCAATGAAAAATACTCGTTGTAACAGTAATGGGAGCCTAATTAGCATGAAGTGATATGAAAGCCTCATTATTTAGGAATTAAACTACATCACATAAGCAAGAAATGCAAACCAAGATGAATGATTGATTTCGCAGATGTAAGTAAGTAGATTTAGAGTTTCAATGGAGTTTAAATTTGGGTCATATGATTAATATACTAGGTGGTTTAGCCACATTTGTCATTCTCATCATCAATGTATCAAAATGTGTGGTTGCAATTAAAAGAGGAGCCCTGCAACAAGAAATGATGGGAGGTACTCTTTATTTTGGAACTCAAACAATTATTATCAATAATAAATGCAAATCAAGATGGAGGACTCTTTTTTGTTAGAACTGAATGAATTCCTCTGATTGATGGTTCTTGGGCAATATTTTTATAATGAATGTAGTCGTTAATAAAGGTAGAAAAACATAATGTCAAGGTCATTGAATGAAAAATACTCCTTGTAACAATAAGAGGAGCCTAATTACCGTGAGGTGATATGAAAGCCTCATTATTTAGGAGTTAAACTACATCACATAGGCACGAAAATGCAAACCAAGATGAATGATTGATTTCACAGATGCAAGTAAGTAGATTTAGAGTTTCAATGGAGTTTAAATTTGGGTGATTTCATTATTATACTAGGTGGTTTGGCCACATTTGTCATTCTCATCATCAATGTATCAAAATATGTGGTCGCAATTAAAAGAGGAGCCCTACAACAAGAAATGATGGGAGGTACTCTTTATTTTGGAACTCAACCAATTATTATCAATAAGAAATGCGAATCAAGATGCAGGACTCTTTTTTTGTTAGAATTGAATGAATTCATCTGATTAATGGTCCTTGGGCAATATTTTTATAATGAATATAGTCGTTAAGAAAGGTAGAAAACATAATGTCAAGGTCATTGAATGAAAAATACTCCTTGTAACAATAAGAGGAGCCTAATTATCGTGAGGTGATATGAAAGCCTCATTATTTAGGAATTAAACTACATCACATAAGCGCGAAATGCAAACCAAGATGAATGATTGATTTCGCAGATGCAAGTTACTAGATTTAGAGTTTCAATGGAGTTTAAAATTTGTGTCATTTCATTAATATACTAGGTGGTTTAGCCACATTTGTCATTCTCATCAACAATGTATCAAAATGTGTGCTTGCAATTAAAAGAGGAGCCATGCAACAAGAAAATGATGGGAGGAACTCTTTATTTTGGAAGTCAACCAATTATTATCAATAAGAAATGCGAATGATGATGAAGGACTCTTGTTTGTTGGAATTGAATGAATTCCTGTTATTGATGGTTCATGGGGAAATATTTTTATAATGAATATAGTCGTTAATAAAGGTAAAAAAGCATAATGTCAAGGTTATTCAATGAAAAATACTCGTTGTAACAGTAATGGGAGCCTAATTAGCATGAAGTGATATGAAAGCCTCATTATTTAGGAATTAAACTACATCACATAAGCACGAAATGCAAACCAAGATGAATGATTGATTTCGCAGATGTAAGTAGGAAGATTTAGAGTTTCAATGGAGTTTAAATTTGGGTCATATGATTAATATACTAGGTGGTTTAGCCACAGTTGTCATTCTCATCATCAATATATGAAAAATGTGTGGTTTGCAATTAAAAGAGGAGCCCTGCAACAAGAAATGATGGGAGGTACTCTTTATTTTGGAACTCAAACAATTATTATCAATAAGAAATACGAATCAAGATGGAGGACTCTTGATTTTAGAATTGAATGAATTCCTTTGATTGATGGTTCTTGGGCAATATTTTTTATAATGAATATAGTCGTTAATAAAGGTAGAAAACATAATGTCAAGGTCATTGAATGAAAAATACTCCTTGTAACAATAAGAGGAGCCTAATTAGCGTGAGGTGATATGAAAGCCTCATTATTTAGGAATTAAACTACATCACATAAGCACGAAATGCAAACCAAGATGAATGATTGATTTCACAGTGCAAGTAAGTAGATTTAGAGTTTCAATGGAGTTTAAATTTGCGTCATTTCATTGAGATATACTAGGTGGTTTAGCCACATTTGTCATTCTCATCATCAATGTATCAAAATGTGTTGTTGCAATTAAAAGAGGAGCCCTGCAAAAAGAAATGATGGGAGGTACTCTTTATTTTGGAACTCAACCAATTATTATCAATAAGAAATGCGAATCAAGATGGAGGACTATTGTTTGTTAGAGTTGAATGAATTCCTCTGATTGATGGTTCTTGGGCAATATTTTTATAATGAATATGAGAGGTAAACAACTAAATGTCAAGGTTATTCAATGAAAAATACTCCTTGTAATAATAAGAGGAGCCTAATTAGCATGAGGTGAAGTGAAAGCCTTATTATTTAGGAATTAAACTACATCACATAAGCACGAAATGCAAACCAAGATGAATGATTGATTTTGCAGATGCAAGTAAGTAGATTTAGAGTTTCAATGGAGTTTAGATTTGTGTCATTTCATTAATATACTAGGTGGTTTAGCCACATTTGTCATTCTCATCATCAATGTATCAAAATATGTGGTCGCAATTAAAAGAGGAGCCCTGCAACAAGAAATGATCGGAGGTACTCTTTATTTTGGAACTCAACCAATTATTATCAATAAGAAATGCGAATCAAGATGCAGGACTCTTTTTTGTTAGAATTGAATGAATTCCTCTGATTGATGGTTCTTGGGGCAATATTTTTTATAATGAATATAGTGGTTAATAAAGGTAGAAAACATAATGTCAATGTCATTGAATGAAAAATACTCCTTGTAACAATAAGAGGAGCCTAATTAGCGTGAGGTGATATGAAAGCCTCATTATTTAGGAATTAAACTACATCACATAAGCGCGAAATGCAAACCAAGATGAATGATTGATTTCGCAGATGCAAGTAAGTAGATTTAGAGTTTCAATGGAGTTTAAATTTGGGTCATTTCATTAATATACTAGGTGGTTTATCCACATTTGTCATTCTCATCATCAATGTATGAAAATGTGTGGGCTGCAATTAAAAAGAGGAGCCCTGCAACAAGTAATGATGGGAGGTACTCTTTATTTTGGAACTCAACCAATTATTATCAATAAGAAATGCGAATTATGATGGAGGACTCTTGTTTGTTGGAATTGAATGAATTCCTCTTATTGATGGTTCATGGGCGATATTTTTATAATGAATATAGTCGTTAATAAAGGTACAAAGCATAATGTCAAGGTCATGGAATGAAAAATACTCCTTCTAACAATAAGAGGAGCCTAGATAGCGTGAGGTGATATGAAAGCCTCATTATTTAGGAATTAAACTACATCACATAGGCACGAAATGCAAACCAAGATGAATGATTGATTTCGCAGATGTAAGTATAAGTAGATTTAGAGTTTCAATGGTGTTCAAATTTGGGTCATATGATTAATATACTAGGTGGTTTAGCCACATTTGTCATTCTCATCATCAATGTATCAAAATGTGTGGTTGCAATTAAAAGAGGAGCCCTGCAACAAGAAATGATGAGAGGTACTCTTTATTTTGGAACTCAAACAATTATTATCAATAAGAAATGCAAATCAAGATGGAGGACTCTTTTTTGTTAGAATTGAATGAATTCCTCTGATTGATGGTTCTTGGGCAATATTTTTATAATGAATATAGTCGTTAATAAAGGTAGAAATCATAATGTCAATGTCATTGAATGAAAAATACTCCTTGTAACAATAAGAGGACCCTAATTAGCATGAGGTGATATGAAAGCCTTATTATTTAGAAATTAAACTACATCACATAAGTGCGAAATGCAAACCAAGATGAATGATTGATTTCGCAGATGCAAGTTACTAGATTTAGAGTTTCAATGGAGATTAAATTTGTGTCATTTCATTAATATACTAGGTGGTTTAGCCATATTTGTCATTCTCAGCAACAATGCATCAAAATGTGTGCTTGCAATTAAAAGAGGAGCCATGCAACAAGAAATGATGGGAGGAACTCTTTTTTTTGGAAGTCAACCAAATATTATCAATAAGAAATGCGAATGATGATGGAGGACTCTTGTTTGTTGGAATTGAATGAATTCCTCTTATTGATGGTTCTTGGGCAATATTTTTATAATGAATATAGTCGTTAATAAAGGTAAAAAGCATAATGTCAAGGTTATTCAATGAAAAATACTCGTTGTAACAGTAATGGGAGCCTAATTAGCATGAAGTGATATGAAAGCCTCATTATTTAGGAATTAAACTACATCACATAAGCACGAAATGCAAACCAAGATGAATGATTGATTTCGCAGATGCAAGTAAGTAGATTTAGAGTTTCAATTGAGTTTAAATTTGGGTCATATGATTAATATACTACGTGGTTTAGCCACATTTGTCATTCTCATCATCAATGTATCAAAATGTGTGGTTGCAATTAAAAGAGGAGCCCTGCAACAAGAAATGATGGGAGGTACTCTTTATTTTGGAACTCAAACAATTATTATCAATAAGAAATGCGAATCAAGATGGAGGACTCTTGATTTTATAATTGAATGAATTCCTTTGATTGATGGTTCTTGGGCAATATTTTTATAATGAATATAGTGGTTAATAAAGGTAGAAAACATAATGTCAAGGTCATTGAATGAAAAAAAACTCCTTGTAACAATAAAGGAGCCTAGTTAGCGACATTTGTCAATCTCATCGTGTCAATTATCCAAATTGTGGTGCAATTAAAAGATGAGGCCCCCTGCAAACAAGAAATGAATGGGAGAGGTACTCTTTATTTGGAAACTCAACCAATTAATTAATCAATAGAAATTGCGAATCAAATGGAGGACTCAACTTGTTTGTTAGAATTGAATGAATTTCCTTTGGATTGATGGTTCTTGGGCAATATTTTTATAATGAAAAGTCGTTAATAAAGGTAGAAAACATAATGCAAGTTCATTGAATGAAAAATACTCCTTGCAAACAATAAGGGACCTCATTATCATGAGATGATTGAAAGCCTCATTATTTAGGAATTAAACTACATCACATAAGCACGAAATGCAAACCAAGATGAATGATTGATTTCGCAGATGCAAGTAAGTAGATTTAGAGTTTCAATGGAGTTTAAATTTGAGTCATTTCATTAATATACTAGGTGGTTTAGCCACATTTGTCATTCTCATCATCAATGTATCAAAATGTGTGGTTGCAATTAAAAGAGAGCCCTGCAACAAGAAATGATGGGAGGTACTCTTTATTTTGGAACTCAACCAATTATTATCAATAAGAAATGCGAATCAAGATGGAGGACTCTCGTTTGTTAGAATTGAATGAATTCCTCTGATTGATGGTTGGGCAATATTTTTATAATGAATATAGTCGTTAATAAAGGTAAAAAACATAATGTCAAGGTCATTGAATGAAAAATACTCCTTGTAATAAGAGGAGCCTAATTAGCATGAGGTGATATGAAAGCCTCATTATTTAGGAATTAAACTACATCACATAAGCACGAAATGCAAACCAAGATGAATGATTGATTTCAGATGCAAGTAAGTAGATTTAGAGTTTCAATGGAGTTTAAATTTGTGTCATTTCATTAATATACTAGGTGGTTTAGCCACATTTGTCATTCTCATCATCAATGTATCAAAATATGTGGTTGCAATTAAAAGAGGAGCCCTGCAACAAGAAATGATGGGAGGTACTCTTTATTTGGAACTCAACCAATTATTATCAATAAGAAATGCGAATCAAGATGGAGGACTCTTGTTTGTTAAATTGAATGAATTCCTCTGATTGATGGTTCTTGGGCAATATTTTTATAATGAATATAGTCGTTAATAAAGGTAAAAACATAATGTCAAGGTTATTCAATGAAAAATACTCCTTGTAACAATAAGAGGAGCCTAATTAGCATGAGGTGATATGAAAGCCTCATTATTTAGGAATTAAACTACATCAAATGCAAGATGAATGATTTAGATTAATAGAGTTTAATTTTTAATTTCATTTCAAATATACTAGGTGGTTTAGCCACATTTGTCATTCTCATCATCAATGTATCAAAATGTGTGGTTGCAATTAAAAGAGGAGCCCTGCAACAAGAAATGATGGGAGGTACTCTTTATTTTGGAACTCAACCAATTATTATCAATAAGAAATGCGAATCAAGATGGAGGACTCTTGTTTGTTAGAATTGAATGAATTCCTCTTATTGATGGTTCTGGGCAATATTTTTATAATGAATATAGTCGTTAATAAAGGTAGAAAACATAATGTCAAGGTTATTCAATGAAAAATACTCCTTGTAACAATAAGAAGCCTAATTAGCATGAGGTGATATGAAAGCCTCATTATTTAGGAATTAAACTACATCACATAAGCACGAAATGCAAACCAAGATGAATGATTGATTTCGCAGATGCAAGTAAGTAGATTTAGAGTTTCAATGGAGTTTAAATTTGTGTCATTTCATTAATATACTAGGTGGTTTAGCCACATTTGTCATTCTCATCATCAATGTATCAAAATGTGTGTTGCAATTAAAAGAGAGCCTGCAACAAGAAATGATGGGAGGTACTCTTTATTTTGGAACTCAACCAATTATTATCAATAAGAAATGCGAATCAAGATGGAGGACTCTTGTTTGTTAGAATTGAATGAATTCTGATTGATGGTTCATGGGCAATAT
>JBAPLH010001849.1:70000-78740 GCA_037897445.1 Ceriops zippeliana | reverse complement strand
ACTTCTTGTAAAAGATAGAGTAATTATAGAATCATCTAGAAAGGGAATAGGAACCGTTAGATCAAATAGATCCTAGCCATCCATTAGGGAGGTGAAACACTATATAAACCCTTAGGGACCTCATTTGTAAAGCATCCAAGCACTTGTGTATTTGCATTCTTGAAGTAATATAGCATTCTCCAAGTTCTCCAAATCTCTTATCTATTGTGTGCTTCATTCTATTCTCGGCTAGTATCATTTAGCTCTCGGAGAGCTGAACTAGCATTTAATTGCTAGTGCCGTTCTGTAGATCAGGCCAATCCGTGATTAAGCTTCTTAATCCTCTTTCATCCACTTGTTCTTGCCCTTCTTATTAGACCACTGATTTCTATAAAAGATCATAGGTATACATGCTTTGTTGTACTTAATTAGTGCTTTGTTCTCTATCATTAGGTGTATTTTAGATCATAATTGCTTTGACATTATTTTTCTTTAAATTAATTCCAGGCAAACTCAAAACAAAACCAAAAATTATAGATTTCATAGAAAACACACTATTTAAAATAAAAGGGATTTTAGGGCAATTCACCTAGTGGGTTCTTTGTAAGCCCAAAACCCAAAATGTTGAGCCTTTTTTCTTGTACATTTGGCCTTAAATGAAAATCAATCTACCTAAACAAAAAAATAGGGCATTTTATATAACTCAGAATGTTGATCAACCAACTCCTTGGATTGGACATAAAACTTGGACTAATTCATGAGCATAAAGTATTTTTCATCAAGTTCAAATCCTTATTCATCATATTGCACATAAAGATAAGTGATTATCCTTGCTTGCATTGCACTGATTTCTCGTAAAAGATCAATGGTATACATGCTTTGTTGTACTTAATTAGTGCTTTGTTCTCTATCATTAGGTGTATTTTAGATCATAATTGCTTGACATTATTTTTCTTAAATTAATTCCAGGCAAACTCACAAAAACCAAAGAAAATTATAGATTTCGTGGAAAACACACTCTATTTAAAATAAAAGGGATATAGGGCAAGTCACCTTGGGTTTTTTTTGTAAGCCCAAATGAACCCAAAATGTTGAGCCTTTTTTCTTGTACATTTGGCCTTAAATGAAAATCAATCTACCTAAACAAAAAAATAGGCATTTTATATAAACTCAGAATGTTGGAACAAACCAAGTTTGGATTAGACCATAAAACTTAGACAGAAATATCATGAGCATCAAGTATTTTTCATCAAGTTCAAATCCTTATTCATCATATTCCACATAAAGATAATAGATTATCCCGCCTTGTGTAGGAATGGAAACATTTAGAAAAGCACTAAAACATTTTAAAATCTTTATTGTCATGTATATCCAGGATTAAGCCTTTCACACCTCTCAATTCCACATTTTTTTTCTTGACACATATTTATTGGAGCACTCTGGATTTCTCTTTAAAAAGATCCATAGATATAGATCCTTTTGTTTGTACTTAATTACGTGCTATGTTCTATATCTTAGCCGGGGTAGTTTGATATCATATAACTTTACCTTTGACAAGTATTTGTATTTAAATTAAATTCCCAGTGAAATCTCACGAACAATAAAGCAATGAAAATTATTGATTTTCAATAGATAACAACTCTCGATTTTTAAAATAAAAGGGATATGCGGGGCAAGTTCAACCTATGTGGGTTCTATTGTAAGCCAAAAAAATGAACCCAAAATGTTGAGCTCTTAATTTCTTGTACATTTAGCCTTAAATGAAAATCAATCTACTAAAATGAAAAAAATAAGAAATTTTATATACCCCAGAATGGTGATCAACCACCTTCCTTGATTGACATAAAACCTAGACTAAGAATCAATTATCATCAATTATTTCTCATCAGAGTTCAATCCATAATCATCATATACCGACATAAACATAATTGATTATCCTTTGTGTAGATTGGAAACATTTAGAATACTGGAAACATTTTAAGAATCCTTATTGTCATGTATATATGATGATTAAGCTTTTAAATCCTCTTTCATCCACTTTGTTCTTGCCCTTCTTATTAGACCACTGATTTCTCGTAAAAGATCAATGGTATACAAGCTTTGTTACTTAATTAGTGCTTTGTTCTCTATCATTAGGTGTATTTTAGATCATAATTGCTTTGACATTATTTTTCTTTAAATTAATTCCAGGCAAACTCACAACAAAACCAATGAAAATTATAGATTTCATAGAAAACACACTCTATTTAAAATAAAAGGGATATTAGGGCAAGTCACCTAGTGGGTTCTTTTGTAAGCCCAAATGAACCCAAAATGTTGAGCCTTTTTCTTGTACATTTAGCCTTAAATGAAAATCAATCTACCTAAAAAAAAAATAGGGCATTTATATAACTCAGAATTTGATCAACCCACTCCTTGGATTGGACATAAAACTTGACTAATACATGAGCATCAAGTATTTTTCATCAAGTTCAAATCCTTATTCATCATATCACATAAAGATAAGTGATTATCCTTGTGTAGCATTGGAAACATTTAGAATAGCACTGGAAACATTTTAAGAATCCTTATTGTCATGTATATCCAGGATAACCTTTACATCCTCTTTAATCCACATTGTACTTAGCCCTTACATATTGGCCCACAGATTTCTCGGAAAAGATCATAGTACTACATGCTTTGTTGTACATAATTAGTGCTTTTGTTCTCTATCATTAGGTGTATTTTAGATGATAATTGATTGACAAAATTTTCATTTAAATTAATTCCAGGCAAACTCACAAAGAAAACGAAAGAAAATTAATAATTTCATAGAAAACAAACTCTATAAAAAATAAAAAGGATTTTAGGGCAAGTCCGCATGGTCGATTCTTTGTAAGCCCAAATCAACCCAAAATGTTTGAGCCTTTTTTTCTTATACAATTGGGCCGGAAATGAAAATCAATCTACCTAATAGTGCATTTTATCCTATCTCATACTGTTGAGCACCCAAGTCCTTTGGATTGGACCATAAAATTCAGACTAATACCATAGCCCAATACAAGTAACTTTCAGTCAACATTCAAATCCTATTTCCATCATCTTGGCAGCATTAAGATAAGTGATTATCCATAGGAGCAGCATTTGAAAACATTTACAATATTACTGGAACCGTTTTACGAATCCTTATTGTCATGTATAATCTCTGCGATTAAAGCATCCTTAAAATCCTCTTGTCAATCCACTTTGGTTCTTGGCCCTTCTCAGTTCTTATTAGTAACACTGTATATCTCCATAAAAGATCTAGGTATTACATGCTTTGTTGTACTATAATTAGTGCTATTGTTTTCTCTATCATTATGTGTATTTAGCGATCATCATCTGCGTTGCGAACCATTATTTCTTTCTTTGAACATAATTCCAGGCAAACTCACAATAAAACACTAATCTGAAAATTATGTATTTCATAGAGAACACACCCTATTTAAAATAAAAGTAGAATTTCGCAGGCAAGTCAACACTTGGTGGGAATATTCTTTTGTAAGCCCAGAATCAACCCAAAAATGTTACGCGAGCCTATTTCTTGTAACATTTAGCCCTTAACAGGAAAATCAATACTTAGTTAAAACCAAAAAATATGATCGCAATTTTAAGCTATAACCATCAGAAATGGTGATTGACCACCACAGTCCAATGGATTTGGAACATAAAAACTTAGACTAAATATCATGGAGCATCGAGTATTTTTCATCAAGTTCTCAAATCCCTTATTTAGCATATTGTGCATCAATAAAAGACAAGTGATTATTCCTTTGTGTTAGGAATTGGAGAACATTATAGAATAGTACTGGAAAACATTTTAAGAATGACTTATTGTCATGTAGTATCTATGATTAAAAAGCCTTTAATACAAATCCTCCTTTCATCCATACCACGTGTTTCTTGCCCTTCTTAACTCAGACCACTGATTTCTTCGTAAAAGATCAATGGCCTACAAGCATATGTTGTACTTAATTAGTGCTGCTGTTCCTAATCATTAGGTGAATTATATACATATATTCTGAGGCATTGACATTATTTTAATCTCCTTAAAGATTAATTTCGCAGCAAACTCTTAACAAAAACATATGAAAATGAATAATCAAATATGTCTGGTACAGAAAAACCACTCTCCTCCTTCAATAATAAACAGGGACATATTAACAAGAACCAAGTCACCTGGTGGATTCTTTTTGTAAGCGCCCCCAATAAGGAAATCCGAAATGATCTGACCCTTTTTTCTCTTGTACATTTAGGCCATGGACAATGAAAATCAATCTAGCTAAGCAAAAAAATAGGGCATTTTATATAACTCAGAATTTCGATCAACCCAGCGTTCCTTGGAATTGAGGGACATAAACATACCTTGGACTAATATTATGGATCATCACAGTATTTTTTTCATCAAGATTCAAATCCCTTATTACACACAACATATTCCACATAAAGATAAGTGATTATCCTTTATGTGCAGGATTGGAAACGTTTAGAATAGAGCACTAAAACATTTGAAGGAATCCTTTATTTGTCCCTGTATATCCAGGTGTTAAGCCTTTTACATCCTCTTCAATATACACAGATGTTCTTGAGCCCTTCTTAATATACAGACCAACAGATTTCCTATCGTAAACAAAGATCCAATAGGTATAAACACAGCATTGTATGTACATAAAATAGTGCTATTGTCTCTTCAATCATTCGGTAAGAATTTATATATGATAATTGCTTCTTGACATTATTTAATCCTATTAACAAATTAATCCCAGAGCAAAACTCAACAAGAACAACGAATGAACACAAATTATAAAATTTCTTGGCGAAAAACAAACTCACTCTAAAAATAAAAACAATACATTTTAGTGTCGGCAAGTCGCCCTGGTCAAGATTCTGTTTGTAAGACCAAATCCCAACCCAGTAAAACTGTTTGAGCATTTTATTCTTTAGTACATTTGGCCTGAAATTGAAAAACACATCTACAAAATAAACAAAAAAATGGTGCAAAAAGAAACATAAAAACATAAGAAAATATTAATGAATCAAAACCAACGTCCTTGGATTGGACATAAAATTAAAAATAATACATCATAAGCATCAAGTATTTATTTCATCCAAATAACAAAAAATCCTTATTCATCATATATTCACATAAAAGATAACATTATAACCTATGTGTAAAATTGGAATCCATTTAGACTAGCATAGAAAACATTTTAAAGAATCCATATTGTCAAAATGAATATGCCATGATTAAAAGCCTCTTTAAAAATCCTCTATCATCCAATTTGTTTTCTGCGCTTTATATAGGGTAAACCTCTGGATTTACGAAATAAAAGATCCAACAGGTATACAAGCTTTGTTGTAACTTTAATTAGAGCTTATTGTCCTCTATCAATAGTGTATTTTGACGATCATAATTGCTTTGGACATTTAATATTTTCTTTAAACTCAATTCCAGGCAAACTCACAACAAACCTAATGAAAATTATATGATATCATAGAGAACACACTACAATAAGTAGCAAAGGGAAATTTCGGGCAAGACACCTAGTGGGTTATTTTGTAAGCCCCAAATCAACCCAAAAAATGATTGAGCCTTTATTTTCATTGTACAATTTTAGCCTTAAATGAAAATCAATCTAGTTAAACAAAAAAAAATAGGGATCACATTTATATAACTCCAGAATGTTGATTCCAACAATTCTTGGCGTAATGGACCATAAACTAAAACACTCTAATATTCATAAAGCATCAAGTATTTTCATCAAGCGTGTCAAAATCCTTATTCAGCATATTTGCAATAATAAAGATACAGAAAATTTATCCATAAATGTACATTGGAAACATTTAGAAATAGTACAAGGAAACACATTTTAAGAATTCCTTTATTGTTCATGTATATCCGTATGATAATAAATTCTTAAATCCTCTTTCATCCACAATTGTTCTTTAGCCCTTCTAAATTACACAAAAATTTCTCATAAAAGAAGATCAATGGTATAACAAGCTTCAAATTTGTACTTCTAAATTTTGTGAGCTTTTGAATTCTCTATCATTAGATAATGTATTTTAATACATAATTGATTTTGACAGTGATTTTTTCATCAACATTAATTCCAGGCAAACTGCACAAGTAAAAAACAATGATTGAAAATTATGCATGTATTTGGTAGAAAACAAACTCCTACATTTAAAACAAACAAAGGGATATTTAGATGGCAAGTCACCTATATGGGGTTCTTTTGTTAAGCCCAAATGACCCCAAAATGAATACACCCTTTTTTCCCTTGTACATTTAGCCCTTAAATGCGAAAATTCAATCTAGCTAAGCAAAAAAATAGGGCATTTATATAACATAGAATATAATCGATCAAATCCCAAACCAAACTTGGATTTGGACATAAAATTTAAACTATGAAAACACAAAGAACATCAATGTACTTTTTCATCAGATGTTCCAAATCCTTATTCATCATATTTCCATCATAAAAGACTAATGATATCATTTCCATTTTTGTCAGAAATTGCGAAAACATTATAGAATTAGCACTAGAGAAACATTTTAAGAATACACTTATTGTCCATGTATAATCCAGAGATTAAGCCTTTATCTACAATCCTCCTCTTCATCCACATTAGATTCTCTGCCCCTCTTCTATTAACCACAGATTTCTCCGTAAAACAGATCAAATGGGTACATAACAAGCATTTGTTTGTACTACATAATTAGTGCGCGTTGTCCTCTATCACATTAGGTTAATAATTACGAAATGATAAGGAATCTGCATTGACATTATTCTTTCTTATTACATTAATTCCAGGAGCAAACAAAATATTCAAAACAAACGCTAAATGACAACAAAACCTAAGGATTTCATAATTAAATTGTCGTAGAGAACACACGATTAGACAAAAAAAGGAATTTTAACGCAAGTCATCTAGTGGGTTAATTTTTGTAAGCCCAAATTGAACCCAGAAAAATTGTTAGGCCTTCTTTTCTAGTATATTCAGCCTAAATGAAAAATCAATCAACCTAAACAAAAAAATAGTGGATATTTTTATATAACTCAGAATGTTTGATCACCAAGTACTAAGGATTGGAAACATAAAACTTAGACTAATATCATTCATTGAGCATCAATATTTTTCATCAAGTTTCAAAATCCTTATTTCAGAATAACCATTGTCACATTAAAGATAAGTATGATTATCCCTTTGTGTACATTGGAAACATTTAGAAAATAGTACTGGAAACAGTTTTCAAGAATCCTTATTGTTCATGTATATCGATGGATTAAGCCTTCTAAAATCCTCTTTCATCCACATTGTTGTGCCTTACTTTGCCCTTACATGACCTACACAACTTGATTTTTCATAAAAGATATCTATGGTAAACAAGCTTCAATATTACATAATTTGTGCTATTGTTCACTATCATCAGTGTTATATTTAATATCATAATTGCTTGACATTATTTTTTCTTTAAATTAATTCTATCTTCTAGCAAACTCTTAACACAAATCCAATGAACAATTATATATTTTCGTAGAAAACATAAACTCTATTTAAAATAAATAGAGGATTTTTCAGGGCAAGATACACCTAGTGTGCGTACCTTCTTTTCTATAGCCCAAATGCAAATTCAAAAACTATGTTGAGAATAACTTTTATTCCTAATACATTAACAGATCTTAAAAGAATCATAAACAAATCCAATAAATATTAACAATAAAAAAATCTAAAGATTTTATATAAGTCTCTAAGCACATGAATTGATCAACCCACTAACCTTGAATTGGACATAAAACTTGGGACTAATATCATGAGAATCAGAGTACTTTTCCATCAATTACAAATCCTATTCATCATATTCCACATAAAAATAAGTGATTATCCTTATGGTAGGCCATCAGTAGACAATAGATTGGAAAATATTCTATAATAGCACTAGAAACATTTTAAGAAATGCCTTATTGTCATGTATATCCATGATTAAAAGCTTTTAGAATCCAAATCTTTCAATCCACTTTGTTCTTGGCAACCATCTTTTTACACAAAACCACTGATTTCTGCGCAACCAATTCAATAGGTATACATTGCTTTGTTGTACTTAATTAGTGCTTTGTTTTTTTCTCTAACGCCATTAGTGATGTATTTGTAGATCATAATTGCTTTGAATGACATTATTTTCACTTAAAAATTAATTCCAGGTCAAACTCACAACACAAATAAAAAATGAAAAATTAACCCATTTCATAGAAAACGACACACTCTGTTTAAAATAAAACGAGGATTACTAGGGCAAGTCGCCCTCGGTGGGTTTGTTTGTACCCACAAGCCCAAATCACCCCAAAAATGGTTTGAGCCTTTTTTCTTTACATTTTCCCTCATAAAGGAAAAATCAATCTACCTACTAAACAAACAAAATAGGGCATTTTATCCCTTCAAAATGTTCTGTCAACCCCCCACTTGTATTGCACATCAAACTTGTACTTAATACATCATGAGCTTCAAGTATTTTTCTTGCATTCAAGTTTGTCAAATCCTTTATCATCATATTGCACATAAAGATAAGTGATTATCCTTGGTGTGGCAGCATTGAAACCATTTAGGAATAGCAAAAACGATTTTAAACATCCTTATTGTCATGTATAGAGATCGATGATTAAGCTTTCTTAAATCCACTTTCATCCACTTTGTCCTTGCCCTTCTTATTACACCACTGATTTTCAGTAAAGATCAATGG